>NW_019773878.1:22383-37509 GCF_001039355.2 Lingula anatina | reverse complement strand
AGCAAATTCTATATCAACATCATCAGCTGTAACAGCACTAGCGGCTGCGTCCTCATAAAAAGCAGCTGGTGGCGACCTCTGGCGATCCATCTCAGGCTCAGGTTCTGGTTCTGGTGTAGGCTGGTGTCTAGTTCGCTGAGCTGGGGGACGGCTTGGTGGATGAGGCTTGACTCTGCTTGGCTTCTTTGGGAAGACATCTTTTGGTGTGATGGGTTTTTCATGGACTGGACCCGAATGACCATTAAAATGAGAAACATTACTAGTAGAAGCACCATAACTTTCTCCTCCTTCTTCTTCTTCTTCTTTATCTTTTTGTTCTTCTTGCCATACTCTCTGCTCTTCTTCTCTTTTCCTCTGCTCATCTGCTGCTTGTTGAAGACGTCTTTTACGCTCCTTTTCTGCCGCTTCCTTTTTAGCCTGTTTCTTCTCCTGTAAATAAAGCCTTTATCTTAGGGCTCATTCCCAATGCAACTATCAATTTACAAATATCAGTCCAACTCCACAGGGACTCTCGCTGAATGCAATCAGGTTAACAGATTAACACGCCTCCTCTTGTTTCCAACGTACTTGTATTCTACTCAAGGAAGAGGCATGTTAATCTACCGATCTGATTGCATTCAGTAAAAGTCCCCATAGAGCTGGATGGATCTACATAGAACAATAATTTCATTGGGAATGAGCCTTAAATCATTTGAAAATAAGCATGTCTTGCAAATATGTAAAAAAAAAAACTGACAAAAATTAAAAGAAAAAAGTGACTCATTTTTATCTTAATTGGTCAGTTTCTTAATTCTCAAGTTAATTCATCCTTTTTCTAACCAACAACATACTATCTTACATTTTGCTGACTCATACATCCAGAAATGGATCAAAATACTATGTATCAATTAATATTTAATGCAATGTTTCTTTGATAATAGGATCTGTACTTTCGCGATTATATTTCAAAGACAAATGAAATTGAAATAAATCAAATAGTGTCACTTTTCTTATGAATTAAGCATCCAATAGACAAAAGTGTAGTAACATCAACAAGGCTAACACTGTATCATGTTATTGGTTACTACATTTTTATCTGCAATAATAAGATGCTGGCTCATGAAATTAGAGGTTGTGAAGGGAAACAAAATTCAAGTGACTGGAAATTCTATCAGTTTGGCAATACCTCATGCATGACAAGTGCTCAGAGTTGAGTCACTAATAGATGCAATTAAACTTGTATGGAAAAGTTCATTAGCACTTCTTTATAATGCAGTATCAGTGCAACCCAGACTTCCACTTTGTTGTCTTATCAGATTAGCCTTTCCAAGGCGTAATCATAAAAAAGTGCCATTCTAATAAATGTCAGAATATCACTGGAACCAAGTAAATTTCAATTTACAACACAATCATGCACACCTACCGCAATAACCTGAATTTGTCTTGTCAATTACAGTACAAAATATGTACTAGTATATCTGCAGAAATAAGTTCATGCATATTTTCTTTTTGCAGATATAATGATAAATTCTTTTCACATGTTCAGTCCACATTTTTTTCTCACTCTCTGCTATCAACATTTCAGAAACTTAACTTACCCCTCATTTCATTAATCACAATAGATATGCATCACTTTTGGTCAAATGGATTTATATTCTATGAATTTCAAAAAAAGACATGTCTTACATTGTTCAAAAAAGAAATCCATGTTTTTTTTCTGTAACGAGAAGAAAAATCAATAAAATTACCTCTTCTTCTGCTCTTAGCCTCTCCTGCTGTAATTGCTTCAACTCCTCTTGCCGTTTTGCTAAAAGTCTCAAAAGCTCTTTTTCTTCTTGTTGTTTCTTTAATTGTTCCTGGCGTCTTTCTTCCTGCTCTTCTTCTTCTCTGGCAGCTTCTTCCCTGTCCTCATCATTGCTATCACCACCCTCCTCACCATCATCTCTGTCAAAAGTACCATCATATACATCATTCTGAGCATGTTGTTGTTGGTGAGCTGCCAGCCTTCTCTCCCTAGCTGCATCTTGTTCCATCTGCCACTTTTGAAAGTCTGTTATTTTTGGTTTTGCTTTTGGCTTTGACTGATTTCTCACAGGTTCTTCATCACTCGACTCAATGTCATGTTTAAAAACCTGTGCTTTTCGTTGCTTATATTTAGCAACCCTAGCCTTTGAACTACCAGACAGTATATTCTGTTTTTCAGCATTGCTTTCTGGAGAGTTAATATTGCCTTCACTACCATAATGTAAATTGTTTCCAGAATTTTCTTTATTTTTTAGGTTACTAGATTGCCGAGCACTTTGCTTTTTTGGGGGTTTGGGTGAGTTGATTACTGCACCATCACTGAGGCTGCCACTTTCATAAGTTTTTGTCCGCTCAATTGGAGCAAGGGGGTGTGCTCTATCCCTCCCTGCACTGTTTTTTTGTTGGGGTTGATGTCCAGGGGGTACAGGGGGTTTTGACGGCTGGAAGCCTGATGGACCACCATATTCATATTTCTTTTTTGCTTTATAATGTTGATGAATGTTTGGTACAACTGACTGTTGACTGGCAATGTTTCTTCTTTCATTGAAGAAGTCTCTGACCATCCCTCTTCCACTGTTCTGAGCAACACGCTCCATTGCACGTTTTTGATTTTCCTCATACATTTTTGCAAGCTTCTGTTCCTTCTCTCTCATCAATTTTGCTTGGTAATCAATCTGAAGCTGCTGCAGTCTAGACAGTGGTTTTTGCCCCTGGCCCTGACCTTGGAAACCAGACGCCATGTTTCTTGTACTAGATGGATGATCGATCGCAGTGGGGCCGTGATAAGCCATTAACCAAAGGTAGGCTTTCTGCAAGTAAAGAATTATGTATGTAAAAAAGACTAAAATAATAACATAGACAATGACATTTTTGCATAAATCAAACATATTGAGCACATATTGCTTAAATTACAATGTAGTTCATTATGGGTTTTCAAAGTTTTCAAAGTTACTGTAATCTTTTCTTTGATATATCCTACAAAAGTTGCATGCTGCACACATTTTATAAGTAAATTGAATTATGATAGCCAACTTGCATGCCATGGGAACAAGATTTTCACCTCTAGAAACCAATCAGTATCAATTACCCATTCGCTATCACACCCTGATTGGAGTTCAGCTTCTGTGACCATAGATAATCAGAAACAAAATTGATATTTCGTAGAGGTGCCAGAAACTGGACAAATGCATGTAAGCAATCTGTTTGGCTACTCATTTGATCACCTATTGTGGCTAGTTTTTAGCCAGTAATTCAACATATCTATATGTGTGTGACAACTAATTAAAATCAGACTCTTTTAACTGTCATGTGCATATTGTGAAACATTCTATTTGAGACAAATTAGCTGTGTGAGGTGAAATGCTCGATAAAGGGCAATGCTTTCTACAGTAATGCAGTGTGTACTCCACCCCCTTTAATTTAGAAAAATCAGCAAATGCATGTTTTCAATCAGAAAGTACATAACTGGGTTGCAGAATTGCAGAAACCTGACAAGACCATCTACCATGAAGAATCAATCATGACTGGGCATACATTGTTGTACATCCTCCCCTTATCGGAAAGCCTTTTGGACTGGATGATATTGATGTACCTCAATTCAACATCAATATCCAAGTGCATTTTGAAGTACCTGAGCAATAATGTTTTAGACAACTTGTCAGCTAGTAAATCATT
Source organism: Lingula anatina (assembly GCF_001039355.2). Next base: position 33,831 of record NW_019773878.1, on the reverse strand, counting down.
TATCTTTTACATAGCAATAAACACATTGCAAATAACAAGTTCCATAACAACTTTTCATAACAATCAATTTACAAGAGTCAGCATGCTCTTTCATCATCATACAAGGTGACGTGTTTAATGTGCTGAAAACCATTAACAAATGATAAAAGCTTCGTTAACAGGCAAGGCCACACCCATGTGAAGTTAAGATATTTGATCCACTAACGCACTGTTTTTGTAACATTTGGGGACCTTAGATAAATGTTTTACCATACATATAATGATATATGCTACAAATTGGCATACAGTATTTGCTTAAACAAGTGAATCCCCCACTTGACTAATTGGAATTCAATGCTCACAATCAATGAATATTACATAAGCATATGGCAAGCATTTCCTATGAAAGGTGTTCTTATGCAATTTCCATTTGTTATCAGCATCAAGAAAAACCTATTTTATAGCTAATTAGTAGAACAGACACTGACAGATTATTGCAATATACTGGTATATCCATTAACCACGCTTTTGAGACAATAACAGCATACCCTTTACCTTACTGACGCAAAGCCTCCCTATACCAGAATACCTCAAAAATGTGATGACTTAATACATCCATTCAAACTTCTTTTGTAGCTACACAATTACCATGTATAGACTGATAACATGTCAAGCCATGCCTCAGACTGGTAAGATATAATGCTTCTGGTGGCAAAAATATTACACATAAATAAATTTGGCAATGCGCAATGAAACTTTAATTTACTTTGTGACTACCCCATTATCTTTAACATTAATAATAATAATATTTTTGTTTTACCATCAATTTGAATAGAAAATGGTATGCCATATAAATTCTTCCAATGTAATGGCCTTTTATTATTGTTTTTTTTTCTTTACTTTTAAATAATGATAATAATGTATGTACTTCCTTACACTTTTCATTGTTTTAAAAAAAATATTTTTATTTAAAAATACTGGTGCACATGGATATCCAAAATCTCCCACAAATTACATAAAAAGGATTTATACCGTGTCTTTTTCAAAAACTGCATTTTATATCATAAACTCTACCCTTAAGTCATTACCAAAAGTAGGTAAAAGTTTTTTATGTGCTGAATAATTATTAAATTAGCTGAGCTTTCTTTGACTACTGGTATTTCCAGAAATTATCCTTATTTTAATATTATTTATCTAATTCAAGAAAAATTACTTCGTATTCAGGTAACTAAAAAGTTAAGACGTCTTTTCCACCTGTCAAACTTGGAATGTAAGGGAATGCCTATCTCAAAACAAGTAGCAAAAGTTTTGAACTACATTGTATTTTATAAAATGATCAGTATTAATGACATAAAAGCGCATGGACAAATATACCAATCAAATCTTTCCAAATAAAAGACAACTTACCTTTCAGCCAAGCGTGGACACATTCAAATAATGTGACAGTGTTGCAGCAGCTGTGTTGAGGAATGTCGTAAACTTTAGGGGTCATCAGAACAGCAAGTGCTTGTTTGTCTGTCTCAGCCTAGGTCAGATTTAAACCGGAAGTTGACAAATCAAGAAATAGTTCAGGAATTCGGAGCTTTTTGACTTTATAATAGGTAGTTATTGGTGAAATATTAGTTCATAGAAGGTTTATGTTTATCTTTTGTAAATTTACTGTGAATCAAAGGCCATGTATTGATCAAATATAGACGCGGATATATTTCTTGGCATTGGTTGCTTAGATACGGATAAATAAATTTTCATCACGTTGTTTCTCGCTTCGGTCACGCGAGAAGAAAACATTGGCCGGCATGGCGGTCAAGGTCAAATATCGTAGTGCAGATTTGCACCGAAGAAAGTTTACGCGAGTGCTTATTGGTGAGAAAAGACCAAGATACCATGAACCACTTCCATGGTTATATCAGTCTCTATTTACAGAATGAATTGGCATTACTTTAGTGATGTGGAATCCTTTTAAAATAGCATAGAGAATGCTAGCGTCTCCGTGCAGCCTGAAAAAGTCGGGTTCATTGTACGTTGTACATATGTGCATTCTCAAAAAATGAATAAGGATGAGAATAAAAATGAAACAGCAGGTAAGCATACAAAAGTCTAAGCTGAAAACCATAAATTGATTTGAAATTTAAGATTATGATTTTGTTTAGCTGAAATAAATGTTGAGTTTTGGCCGTCAGAATGAAAGTTTTGAAACTACTCTTTTATCAAGGTTCAGCCACACCGCATACAACTACCTGGTTTATAAAAATGAAATTCAAATGTTGTTAAAAAGAAGAAAAAATGTAACTTGTAGGCCAGCAATCTCTGCGCGCCTTTATAAAATCCCATTTTTTTTTTTTCATCAAAAGCTAACCTCGTGTAATTCTTCATCCATGTTATTGACTTAAATACTGATTTTTTTCTGTATATTTTTCCTTTTTTTTTTTTAGAGTTGACATAATGATACGTCCCCTTGACAGTGACATTGTGTCTAAGCTGCGGTCTGGTGTTGCAGTGGCTACATATGCTCAGTGTGTGGAGGAGCTGGTACTTAACTCACTGGACGCAGGTTCAACCTGTGTTGCAGTAAGAGTTGACTTGATGTATAATAAGATTCAAGTGGTAGATAACGGGAATGGAATTGATCCAAATGAGATGCACCTTGTTGGAGAGAGGTGATTAGCTTATAGTTAATTTCATAATATAGATTATTCCTCTTTTCTATCCATTCTGAGAAACTTTACGCCACCTATTTTATTACCAATTCAGAATAAGATACATGTACATTTCAAAGTTCAATTTAAGTTTTTTTAATAAATATGAACAGTTAGAAAAGTTCTGTGAAGGAAAATGATGTTTCAGAGATAAAGATACTGGAATGAGTCTTATATTACATAGAGCTACTTTTCATTCTCTAGCAATCTCTTTTTGAATTTTTGTATGTTTCATTTCTGTGTTTTATTTCATATGAGCTTTAGTCTTGTGGTATTAAACTTTAATTTTTCATTAATAATATGTGTGTTCAAAGATGCTACTATTGCAAAGGACTTTAAAAGGCCAAAAACAAGTTAAAATTGTATTGTTCTCTTTTCAGGTACTCCACCAGCAAATGCCATGAGATAACTGATCTAGACAACCTCAGGTATTATGGATATCGTGGTGAGGCTTTGGCAAGTATTCGAGATATAGCTGCAATCTTGGAAATCCAGTCAAAGACTAAACAGACTGGTAATATGTATTACAAGATCTTTCGTAATGGTAACCTACTGGAGAGTGGAAAATCAAAGCAACGACGTCCAAGTGTAGGAACAACAGTCACAGGTATTTTTCAACTCATTAAAATGAAGTATAAAATATGACAATATAAAATGCATATAAAGATTAAATTTTACTTTTAAAGATTAAATTTTACTTGGAAATCGGAAATAAACCCCATTCAAGTTTGCTTAGCAGTATGATCGAGTGAAAGTAATATCCACTTGTGTCTTCAGACTGATCAAACTTTTTTATTTTTAGCTTGTGTACTCAGTTTATTTTAGGTGTGTTTGATTGATTCACTTTCCTTAGTTTTAAAATTTATTTTTACGTGTCTTATGCTCAAAGAATGCAAAATGTATTTTCATTGTAATTCAAGTCACAGTGCTAAGGGGTCATTCATTGTTATCATCATTTTCACAAGTCTACAGACTGTATGCTGGGAGGGGGGGGGGGGTAATGTCCCCTGTATGCTTTAGAGAAGCTCATCATTTTTAGCTTTTTACCTTGCTTTCTCTGAAGGGGGATAGGGGTCTGGAAAAAAATTCTTGTTGTAGTCTTGTGAAAATCATGATAAATATGGGATGATGCCTAACTCATCTTGTTCATTCAATCTTTTTTATGGGCTATGCATTTTGGGCATTTTTTAGCTCTTGACATGTTCTACAATTTACCAGTCAGAAGAAAAGGTATGAATGTATCACTAGAGATGGAAAAAATCCGCAACAGAATTGAATGCATTGCCCTGATACACCCAAATGCCTCTCTTTCACTAAGAGATGACACATCAGGTAGGTTAAACACCTTTTTTATGGAAATGGTTTTTATTTTTTGTTACATGTCTGTATATTTGCCAACTTTGTTGTCAAGTTTACTTATCTTTAAAATTTTTCTCAGATGTTCAAAAGACTTTATATCATACTGTGCAATGTATTGAATTGTTGCCTAAAGTGGTGTTTACTACTTTTTTAGGGACCAAACTTCTGCAGACCCATAAGAGTAGCACAGTCATTGGAGCATTTACTCATCTGTTTGGATCCTCAAAGGCGAGACACCTGAAGAAGGTAGAGAGCAGAAACGGTCAGTTTCAGTTACAAGGCTATATCAGCAAAGAAGGACATTCAAATCGCAATTTGCAATTCATTTACATCAATGAGCGGCTGTTGCTTAAAACTAAACTACATAAGTTTGTGAATCATCTACTTTCTAAATCCATGATTGTAAGGAAGAGAACCAGAATAGATGAAAGACAAAAGGGGACCCCTGACTATACTGTCGCAACATCAAGCCCATCAAGACAGGTGGATAGGTATGGGATTTTTGTGTTAAATATTACTTGCTCCCTCACAGAGTATGATATCACCCTTGACCCTGCTAAAACATTAGTAGAATTCAAGAACTGGGATGGAATCTTAGCATGTATTCAACAGGGAGTGCAGGGATTTTTGGAAAGGGAAAATCTACTTATGGGGTTGGAAAAACCAAAATCAGAGAATGAGTCAGGGAAATTGAACTTGGATGGTTTGTCTGCTGATGGCGAAATTGTCCTAGTTCCACCAGACAGTGCCGAAGATAGAGAAAAATCAGAGAAGCAGGGTGGAGAAGAAGCCAATGCCAAGGGTCTTGATCTAGATGCTACTTCAGGAGGAGCTGGAGCAAAAAAATGTGGCAGCAGTATATGTGCTTTCAACACAACCAATAATTTGGTGTCTAAAACAGTGAAAAGAAAACTCCCACTCACAGTGTCTCTTAATGAAAAAGTAGAAGGATCACCTAAAGAAATAAATGAGGCAGAAAGCTTGCATTCATGTGGATCAAGTCAGGGCAGAAATGTTCACAGCATGGAAAAGACTAGTCCTCTTCAAATTACACCAGAAAAGTCTGGAACCTCCTCTCAGCACGGTCTTGAAAATCCTACATTTTGTGGCCTTTCACCAGAGTCTGGCAGTGAAGGCAAAACATCTGAAGATTCAGAAGAATTACCAACAATAAGAAAACCTAGAAAAAAACCACAGAAACATTCATCTGACACAGAGTGCTGTTTGTCCCAAATGCAAGAAGATTCATTGAATCAGTTTCTTACCCCATATTCGATGAGTAACAATCACGGTGAAGGAAAAATGAAAGATGATATAGGGACAGAAAGCCAAGGGCAAAATGATATTGATTCAAGTTCTGGTCTCTCTGTGTCTTCTGAAGAAATCACACCTGGACAAGGTACACCAAGGGTAACACATTCTAAACTCAAATGTTTAACCCCAGTAGTGAAACCTGCTGAATGTTCTGGTCCAAACTCAACATGTAGTAGAGAACCTATCTCAGAAAGAAAATCAGAGTGTGATAAGTGCAGGAGAGATCCATGTGTATGCATCTCAGGGCAGCCTTTCTGTGATAAAGACAAAAAGCATGGAGACATAAAGAATTTGACAATTGGATGTGAACAACCATCTGGATTGACACCGTTGAAGAAACTACGTCAAAAGATATCAGCTAGAGATAAGAATTCCACAAAATCTAGCATATTCTACAGAAGTTGTGTTCCTGGGACTGAACCATTTTCCCAGGAGAAGGATGTTACTGCTTCTGCAAGCAATCAAAATGCCAATAGTTTTAACAGCTCAGATCACTTTCAGAAGAGAAAGAGTATTGATAATACTGAGGAAAGCTGTGCAAAGAATACAAATCATGATTTGCCTAAAAAGATAATGACACTGACAGACTTGCGCACTCTCAACAAAATGAAAAATTCAAACCAGTACAGCAGACCAGACAAGCTTGTTGAACTGAAACCACTGAAGAAAATCAGAGAAAAACTGTCAAGTTTCAAGAGGACTGAAGGAGTTCAGAAGACTAAAGCAGAAGATATGTATTCAACTCCACAAGAATTGATTAGGAAAGATGGTAGTATTCCTCCTCCTTGTACCCCAAAACTTGGGTGTGCTTCAAATTTACATCATTGGAGCTCTTCCCATGATTACAGTGCTAGGAAAAAAGAAAATGAAACTTGTCATACGGTGAGACATTCCACACCACTGACCACTGCAACAGAAAAAGACTCCTTTGGAATTCCTTCAATCTCAGTTATTCCTCGAGAATGTGATGAAAATAAGAGAATTGATATGCAAGAACATTATGATGGTTGTCAGTCTGACATCAGAAATCGTAATGATTCTTACCTTCATCATTCTTCAATTATCGATGAAAGTGGCAAACAAGGAGGTGTTTCCTTGGTCAATAGCCTGAACTTAATGACTGCAGATGCTACAGTTAACAGAAGTAGTCTCAAAAATGTCAGCTTGTTTAAAGAGCCATCTGTGGACACATTTCAAAACTATGCCTTTCCTTCCAAGAAAAATTACACACCAGAAAATGATCTCACTCCTGTGCCTCCATGTACAAACTCTTATCCTGCCTGTGATTTAGCCTCATACTGTCAAAGTTTCTACAGAGACAGGTTTGGCCCGCTCTGTCTGGAGTCTTCTGTGCAACAAGCAGTGAAAATTATGTCCTCAGATGACTTACTGCATTCACTAGGAAACCAGAATGATATTTTACCATATGGGAATGATCATGGTGGTATAAAAAAACAAAATGATCCACCGCATGTGACACTGCCATCTGGTGATCTTCCCTTTAAGTCCTATTGCAAAGATGAATCTTTGTATCCTCTCTCCACGTCAAAAACAGACACATTGAAAAACTGTAATCTGTGTTACACCCCAAAAAAGAAGGACAACAATGATGACAACAGTACATTGCTAAGCATTGCCACAAAACAGCCTAGCACTGGCATATGTGGAGAGCCCAATTCTTTTGAAAACATTGACAATTTGACACACAATGACTTATCCACCAAACTTAAATCCAGACATAGATCACCTGGTGAAAATACTAATACTATACCCACTGCCTTGGCTGACTTTGAGGGTCTATCAGAGATCTGTGAGTCACAGGGGTTCTCACTGACAGGACAGGCAGTGACTGATTATTTGGAAAAGGGAATGGATGTGGATCTTGCCATGGCAGTAAGTTCAACCCAACCCTTTAACCTGTCAGATATTTCAAGTGGTAGTGTTGGTGATAGTGGTTTTATATCTACTTCATTTTCACATGACTACAAAGCTGCAAGTTTATCTAGGAGCCTGGATGATTTTTTACCTCCACCCACAATTGCCAGGTTTCAGCAGTTTGCAATCCCAAGAACAGACAGAAAACATTGCGACCAGGACATGAATAAAGAGGATGAAGACAAGTTGAACATTACATGTGAAATAAAAAGGTTGTGTGAGGGGAAAGGAAGAAGGCACAGTCCAGAAAACCTTCACATGTTTTCATTACCTCCTAAAATAGCTAGACTTACTGAGCTGGATCACCCAAGAGGAAATGCTGACAAAAATATGAAGATGAATTATCAGAGCAGTGTTGACCTTATTGATGTAATGGACACTTCTGATCCAGAGAATTGGAGCCATCAAGATTGTGAATCACTTACCACTCAGGTGGAGCCTACAGATAGTTGGATTACAGGGGATGGATGCCCAGGGGATAAGAAGTCAAGTCAGCAGTCTGGTCAAGCTACAGTTAACCAGGATGGTCAGATGACAATTGGTCAGTGTGATGAAAGAAAAAGAGGTGATATCTATGTTGACCAAGAAGGCCTAGTGGACAGAGACCAGTGTGACAAAGATGATGCTTCTACTGGCAGATCTGAATCAGACTCAAAGGTTGGCAAAGCAGAGACACTAAAAGCCAGTTCTGTGCCAGAGACCAATACAGTGCATTGTGGGTTTGGTCTTCTTAGTCAGCAGTGGATTTGTAGGATTGATCCCAAAACAGGTACATAACAACAAGAAATGTACATTACACCCACAAAAAGTAACATTTAATTGATAAAACTATGGAACTTCATATATCTGTAACATTTGTTACAAAAAAATGAGACAATTAATTTGTACTTTTTTAAACCTACATACCTAGAATTTAAAGTTTTTGTTATGCAAAATGTTTTGCAAATTTTTTATCTACATGTATTTTGAAAGTAATTAACTTTGTTTTAGGAAGAACAATCTATGTCAACCGTGTAAATGGAAATACCACCTTTGACAAACCAGTGACAGATTTGCCACAAGAACAAAATGGTGATAAAACTGGTAGGTGGTGTCTTCAGTGTAGCTTTATTGAATGCAAGATCATTGCATCATGGTACAGAAGTGACAGTTGATTACATGAAGACATGATTTGTCACAGCTTTTATTTGTCTGTTTGTGTATTTCTATATTTGCAAATGAGGAGTGTTGTATATTAACATAAAACAAAATCAATTTAATCATTTGATTTTATTTTAAAACTTATGTCTATAGCACATATCTTAGATATTAGACTAGAGTCGTTAGATTTTCTATTATGAGTTTCAGTGTGACTAATTCAGCCCATTTTCTCTTACATTACAACAGCCAAGTTCTCCTTTCAGCCTTTACCCTTGTAAAACACCACAAACTTCTCACAGACAATGCAGATGCTTTCTTGCCTGCAGTCCAAAGAAGAGAGAAGACCACCACAGCTCCTTCACTGTCTCCAGTCTCACAGGAGAGTTTGTCAGCTCTGTGGCTCCAGCACCAGGACCTGCAGGAAGAGGAGAGCACTGTAAAATGGAGGGATGCTGACTGTAAAAGAAGTGAGTTTTGACGAGTCTTAATGTCTGTATAACTGAGGGAAGAAATTACACAATTTATTTTTTTATCCTTTGTATTATTAAGTTTATATAAGTGGATCATGCATATTCGTTGTATGGTTGTACCAAGAACTGATTGCAGTTTGTCTTGTACCATTGTTAAGATTTCAAAAAATGACATTTTTGCAAATGGTTTTTATTTTCAAACTAGAATATTTACAGTGTAAAACTCTTATTTTCAGATTGTGACAGTCTCAGTGGGGAGGTGCAGTCACTGTTGGATAAATGGGAGAATCCAGTCCTCAAATCTTCTGATCAGGTATGTTGCACTTGATGACTTGAAAATTGATTTAGAAATTATCTCTGCAATATAATCTTTTTTAAACATATATATGTATGTATGTGCATATGTATTTTTATTTTTCATTGGTTTATTTTTTAATTACAATTTTTATACTAGAAGGCATCATCTGTCCACATAATGTCTTTATATATCTGTCACAATTTATGTAGTTACAAGTTGAGAAATTGAAACATGAAAAAAATGTTTGGTCATGTTCTTTGCAGTCTATTCCAAATCTGAATGTGTTTGGCACCCAGAGTGCTGGCATTTACCCATTCAAATTTACCAAGGACATGTTTAACAGGATAGAGGTTTGTCTCTTGAATAAGTATTATTATCTTTTGTGATTTGTAACCTTGACAAGTTGACTTTAATTTTTGGAAAAGCAGGGAGCATCATAGAAGAATCATTAATGGTAATTTTTCATTTATTTATTTTATTGTGAACACATTAGAGGAAATTTGCATAGACTTCATGGGTTATTTTTGCCATCAGCATTCATTACCTAGATTCTAATAATCCGTAACTTTCAACTTGACTTTAGAAATATGAAGGTATGATTGAATCTGCCTTTAACTTGATCAGAATGTTTTCTTTGTGATTTTAGGTGGTTCAGCAGATTGATAATAAATTTATTGCCTGTATGGTATCCTTGAATCAAGAATGTTCAGGTAGATATGCAGAGAGTTTTGCTGTCATCATAATGTATCTTTTATTTAATTGGGATAATTGTGTCAAGTGCTGTTTAGGCCTAAATGTAATAACATTTTGTTTTATCATATATATTGCTTATTGGGATATGAGATAAGAAATGTATATTAAGGTATTCTGACTTATCTGGAAATTACTAATTACAGTACCTAATCTCTTGGTGGTGATTGACCAACATGCTGCCCATGAGCGTGTGCGTTTGGAAGATTTGGTTAAAGGTATTTATATCCCCTCCATCTCCAGTGGCGCGAATTTCATTAAAGACATCAGTAACAGGCACAATGGTTAAGTGCTTGATGCTTGGAAAGTAAAGATCACTTTTATTTTTATCAATTTCATATGAGATTTAGCCAAATTCCTTTAACTAATTGACCACCAGGTAATAAAATAATGACAATCTGGATGATTCATAAGAGTATGGTTTATCATACTGTATCACAGTCATTTATGTAGTGAATAAAAGGAATTCTATCTGCTTGAGATTGAGAAGAAGGCATTTCATATACGAACCTAAAAATACGTGTCAGACTTTCAGTATTTCTGCCATAGATCTAACCCTTCCATCTTGCTGCTTTTTATGTCCTTAGTGTGATGTGTCATTTTGATAAATCATTCAGGTGAATTTGAAATGTGTTTTTTCAGTAAAAAAATTGTGAACTGACATTTTATTTTTGAGAACATTACGGTAAAGTCTTGAAAATTTCGTCGTTCTTGAAAATTTCGTCGACAGACGATTTTCCGCCGACGTAATTTTTTTCCCTTTGAAAACTTCGTCGACCTTGAAAATGAGGTACTCGATAATTTTTGAAAAGTTCGTCACCAAATATGGCGGCGTTGTCCTGCTCAAACGTGAAGGTAATGCGTCAGTTGATTCAAGACTGATACGATCAGGATATCATTGCCGATAACACTCTCAATGGGAGATAGGAACAATAGTGCGCCCCTGCGAGCAGTTACTCACAATATAGATGGTTTAGATGTGAATTCCCGTTCTCAATTGCGGGAACGTCGGCCTTTTGTCTTTAGTTGCATTACTATTACCTGGTTTAAGGTGCGTTATCAAGCCGGCAAATAGAAGTCACAGGCCGCGTCTTTGTCATTTGTAACGCCGTTATTGTTATCGGCGGCTGTCCTAAATGAGGAAGACACAATGAAAAAATCAAGATATTATCTCGAATGAAATGTACCCGTCACTTCTATTCATGCCCATGTTCAATTTAGGACAATTTAACGATTACCTGGCTCGTACATGGAGATCATTCGCAATGCGAATGGGACGAGATGGCAATTTTCATATCTTCAGCGGAGAATCGTTCGCGTAATATCGTCAACAGATCGTTCGCGATCCAAACGAGACGAGAAGATAATTTTCATATTTGTAGCGGACTCCGTTCGCATAAGATCATCAGCGGGAGATCGTTTGCGATTCGAGAGAGACGAAAAGGCAATCTTCATATCTTCAGCGGGAGATCGTTCGCGATGTAAGCTTGAATAAAATGCACTTTTC
>NW_019773878.1:0-19663 GCF_001039355.2 Lingula anatina | reverse complement strand
AAAAAATTTTTAAAAAATTCTTTTTTGTACTGAAAATTATTGATAATTTTTTCTTATTTTTTTTTTCTGATATTTGTGTAATAGTGAAAAATAACTAAAATATTTTTGTAATGTAATGTTTTTTATTTTTTTATTGGCAGATTAAGTCAAAAAACCCATGCCTACACCGCCTGTGGCAGAGAATGCTTCAAGAAAATATAAGCAGTGAGGAAATAGAAAGTGAAAACAATGGAATTAAACATTCATGAATATTAACTGATACCCATTTAAGGTGTTATTTATCTCCATGTTGCATTTGTTATTGTTTGTGAAGTACAGTTTGGCCTTCGAGTGTCCAAACATAGTAGTCATCCAGATCTCTGTCATGCACATTGGTGAATGAAAAAAAATGTAACTCTCATGTAATTTTCCATATGACATTGATGAATAAAGAGTAATTACCCATTTCACTAATTCAAAGTGAAATTGTCTGTTTTTTAGTTTACACATATAAGAATAATGAAATTTTTATTGCAACTTTATGGTTAAGAGTGCTTTATGAAAAGTGCCAACTTCAAAGTGTCTCTGGCTATGTAACGTCCCTGATATTATAAATCTTAAACGCTCTGTTTAGCTAGAGATTGGAACAGAACTGATCATTTTTATGTACAGACACAATGAATGATCACATTGTTCAATGTGTCTGAACATAAAAGTGTCGCCATGCTTTTTTCACTGTTTTAACATTAAAATGCAATAAACGGACAACCTTGTTAGTACAAGAAGGACTCTTAGGATTACAACAGGGTCTGAGTTAAAAAAAAAAAACAGCCCGTTTGTAGTTTTACTTCAAGTTAAGCTTTTTTTCACGTTGACGTTTGTAAGGTGTGAAATCCTAATAGTTATAGTTTCTGAATGTTGAAATTAACTACTGAAAATTGGTGTTAATTATGCTGTTAACCGTTGTGTACTGGTAATATTGCTTCAAATTGACAAAAAACGTTTTGTTCATCGTCATTGTTATTTTCTGCTTTATGTCTGTCTGTTCGACAGCTTTACTGTCTTGTTTTCCCTAAAAGGGGCTAAAGGATGACCTGGTTTGTCAGACATGTCAAACACTGCTCAGGTAAAAGCATGCGGTTGACCAAGTTAGGATAGTCGCTGACCTACATAATGTCATTTCATTTTTCGGTGGGTTGGGGGCTGGCGTTTGTTTTCTGCTGGTATCTTTTGAAATATACATGTACATGTACGTTGTTAAAGACTAATGCTTCCTAATCTTAACAAGCGTACACGTTGGAACGAGATGTCATTTCTTCCTCAGTTCTGAGCGGTCAGAGAGTGGCGAGGCGGTGTAGGGACTAAGTATACGAATAATTTAATTTCAGTGGAATCTAACTAGGGCATGAGCCGACCACCCCCAACACAACATTAAGACATAAGTGTTTGCCCACAAAACGAAAGACAACCAACGAAAATAGAATAAATAAATATTTACACGCTTCATGGTAACGTATGTATCATATTTACGTAACAAAGAGGAATGAGCGCCGTAAAAACATGCGTGCGCACATATACAACGTCGCACGTACTCACAAAGTCGTGACAACAGACAAAAAACAATGAAATAAAAAATATCTTCATGTATGTATCGGTAACATATGATTCATATGAATGTAATATATAAGAAAAGCGACGTTAAAACATGCGACAGCACATGTGCATTGTCTCACACACCCACACAGTTGTGACAACAGAGAACAAACAATGGAATCAGAAAAACACCTTCACATTATTTGGTAACTTATGTATCATATTTACGTAACAAAGAAGAATGAGCGACGTAAAAACATGCGTGCGGACATACATGTATACAACGTCGCAAGCACCCACAGTCGTGCCAAAGGACAACAAACAATGAAATCAAAAAACAATGTTCACGTTCTTTGATAATGTTTGTATCATTTTTACGTAACAAAGAAGAATGAGCGACGTAAAAACAAGCGTGCGCACATATACAACGTCTCACGCACCCACATAGTTGCGACAACAGAGAACAAACAATGGAATCAGAAAACAATACCGTCATATCATTGGTAACGTATGTACATACTTACGTAACAAATAAGAATGAGCGCCGTCAGAACATGCGTGCGCACATATACAACGTCGCACCATATTTTCTCTACTTCTATGGCCGCACGAACCCACAGTTGTGACAAAGGACAACAAACAATGAAATCAAAAAACAAACAACGTTAACAACAACAACAACAACAACAATCTAAACGCAATTTGGTAACGTATGTATCGGTAACGTAGGCCTATATATCGATACATGCGTTACATGTATCAAATATTGCGTGTAGGTTGTTGTTGCCCAGACATATAAAAAGAAACCTCCAAGGACCTAGTCGACTGTTCAGCGATATTCCTGAGCTGATGTGCAAGATAAAACTGACCAATCCTAAAATAAGGCGGTTGTCTCCCAGGAAACTCTCAAGAGGTTTAAAAAGAAGAAAGAGACTTCAAAAGCTTACCATTGCAGATTGGTTGGTTCAGAGTATGGAAACATTTGGCGAATCTTTTGCATTAGTGTCTGCTTTGGAGAGTCGATGTGTTTAGACAAAATTACACACCGATTACAAAATCCTATTGTATAATATTATATAATTCTAGCATCTACAAATATACATGTATTTTTACCATATATTTTTGATATGATCTCTTTTTTTGATAGAACTTTTGTCATATATTCCAAGTGAATGCATATTTTTAGGCGTACGTTTTATTATGAATATGTGGCCTTATTGTTTTACTCTAATAAAAGATTTATTATATCACGTTTACATCCTATACTTTGAATATTTTATTTTTGTACATTGAGCTTTTTGTTTTCAGTAGTTTTTGATTGGCGTCTTTTTACACGTGTCATCCATTAAAGAACTTTTTTTTTACTTTTTTAGTTGTTGAATAAAAATTATTTAATCTAATTTTCTTGTTTTTTTTTTTACCATTTGTATTCATATTTATTTGCATGCATTTATTACACCTAAGGTTATCTAGTTACTAAAATGCACCAAGATAACCGCTTTTATATATGACTTTATGGTACAATCTGCGTATCGAGGATTTTTAAAAGTATAAAATGATTATTGATGTACTCTTGAACTGTGTTATGAAAATTCGGAGTAAATATGAGAAACTGGAAGTTCTGGAGGAAGCAACTGTGCCACCATTACGTTCACCATCTGAAATGATGAAACAACCAGTGCCCATGTAGAACCCCTCCGTATCAAGATTGGTGAAAGTGCGGTCAGTGCTTCTAGGTGTTAATGTAGACCAAACTTGATCTATGGACAGACATTAAATATCCCACATTTCTGCATCCTACATGCTTCACGCCAGAAACTTTGTGTCTTTGAGAAATCATCTCACTGACTCCTCTACCGCTACTGTCATTAATGCCCTTGTCACATCTAGATGGGGCAATTCACATCCTCTTCTCTATGGATGTCCTCATGAAAAGGTCACGCTAATTTGACCATCTGTTTCCAACACCTTGTAAGGTTAGATGGGACGGCTCATTTGCGGTAGCAGCACCAAACGAATGAAGTGCACTTCCATTTTCATTACGTATATTCCCTTGCCTACACTGGTCTATCGTTTCATTGTTATGTTGGCGCTTCTCTCGGTTGCCGAATTTTATTGTGGATATTCTTTAACTGTTTATCTTCATGCACCGTAAAAATTGTTTGGCCACATCACATATTGAAGGAAAGAGCTTTTCTAAACGCTTTTATTCGTATCAGGTGGGGGACTAGTAGCCTATAGTTTCCCCTCAGAGCTTTTAAAAGGAATCGAACATTTAGCTTTTAAATAAATTTTACAACTGGAAATTTATGGTTCTTGTGTGTTTTATTGTTTAGTGGATATTTCTTAACTAATAAATGACTAACTTTTAATTATTCATGTGTATATTTCAAATAGATATTCTTTGGTTAATATATTACACAGTGCAGTCTATTGAATACCTTTGGATTTTAGACCCTAAATAAATATCATGATCATTATGAATTTTATTTGATACAAAATTACCTTGAATCGTTTGACAGACGGACAAAAGCCACGCTATTCTGTTGCTCGCAACGTGAATCGCCATTGCTGTGCTGAACAACGCCAATCGCCACTGGTTTCATTTAAATTAAGGTTCTTTTAGTTTGAATATATCTATAATTGGTGGAATGCAGGTGTAAATTTGACAAAACGAACAGTAGCGATAGCATTTGGCATATCTGTGGTTTCATTTTTGCTTCTCTGTCCTACCCTGAGGTTCATATCTGACACGTGCCAACTTCTTACTTCCCAAATGTCCTTATCAATATGATTTCTATTTAAGGACAGTGAGACTCAAGGCTGCATAAATGGATAAGAGGAAATGAAAAAAAAAAAAAGGCCTACGTCGTTTCTGAAATTAATATAATGATACTTTCTCTTAGCAGCTCGATTAATGCCACAAAAAATGAAACTGAAGTTGCCACTCATACTATTGTGCTTATCTTGTTAAACATCAGTAATCTATCATGGTAGTCGCAAAGTGACGTAAGTCTCTTTCAATATGTGATAGAACTGCGAGGATAAACCATTGTGATATGGACAAACTTCTTAGACTTCATAGGGAACCATAGACTAAGACCCCATTTCCATAGATTTTAGATCGATCTATCCCTGTGGGGAGTCTCACTAGATTACTGTCAGCTTAGTCGGCTTAAGCGTCTGTCCCGCCTACTGAAAGCTGTAAGGGGGTAATTAACTATGGTGCGCACTCGGCTGACTGCAATTTAGCGTGGACCCCCAGGGAGTTAGGTCGATCTAAATCTTAATCTCTGGATCGATCTAAAGCTCTGGAAATACACCCTAAGACGCGATTCTTAATGTCTTAGACCCCATTTCCAGAGATTAGATCGATCTACTTTAGATCGACCTAACTCCCTGGAGGTTCACGCTAAATAGCTGTCAGCCGGGCGGACACGAAAGTTAATTACCCCCTTGCAGCTTGTAGTAGGCGGGACGGACATTTAAGCCGGATTATCTGACAGTAATCTAGTGAGACTCCCCGCGGGGATAGATCGATATAAAAGCTCTGGGAATACATGTACATCACAGGTGTTTGAAAATGTACATGTACATGTACATGTAGGTTTAAAACAAGCGCCCCTGCATGGCCCTTAAGTTTTGAATTTCCCTGGTCTAGTATTAAAACACTTGCAAATATCATAATCAAACCAGAAATGTGCTTCGTTTTCAGTCTGCTTTATTAGTCAATAATACAGTACAAAAATATATTTAAAAATATCACAGAAAAAAGCGTAAAAGATATCAATATAAAAATACAGTTTGAGAAATGTAATGAAACCTGAGATATCTTTAAAAATAAGAACAATTATCTGTAAAAAAAGACTGGAGATTTGTCCCTCCCGAGTGAGATCAGTCTAGCTACTTAAACTTTTAAATTGTCTCCATCAGAACCAAATTCGAACTCGATCTGTTTTGAGAAAATCCCCCACGACCACAGTCCATTCTTTAATCGATCAAGCTGTGCAGGGTCTCATTCAAACGATAAGTAACTGCATAACCGGCATCTAAAACATTGGCTCTAGTCAATTTATGAGTGCAGGGAATCTCAATTTCAGGAACACAAAAATGTTTTGGTTTTCCTCGGCTAACTTTAATTCGACACAGCAGTTCTCTTGTTTCTTGTAGGACATCGGTTGTTGTCTCTTTCAGATTTTCTAGATCCTCTACGTGTATTTTAGGGAGTTCTCTCTCTTTTGCCTGCACCACCCTCAAGTGAACCCACAACATGTGAAGACAATCAAAAGCCTTATCCCATTTAGATGCCTGGAATATATTAAAATATTTAACTTATTCGCTCACATCTATTTCGTATATTAAACGTATGGTTACGGATCACTTAACCTTGAGACAATGCATACAGATGAAATGAACTCTAAATAAGTACATAGGACTAATCGAATAAAAAATTGAGAACAACATATTACATAAGGAAAAAAATCATTTTGATATCCCCCCAATTAAAGATATTTCGATAAGAATATGACATATGACAATGATCAGGGTTAAGAAAAAGAATTCCAATGAAAATATTCTTCTGAGATGTACCTTTGACCAGTGGCTGCTATGCCTTTCCAAGCACGAAACAATTCCGTCTGGGAAAGGATCAAAGTTAGACTGTTCTATACTTATGTTGCCGAACTGTCCGATCTAGAACAAAAAGTTTTTTAAATTATGTAATTTTGTCACTATATAATCTTCTGCTGTTCTTGCAAAAGAAAATTATCAACTTTTTACTAATCAATCTAAAACCAAATTGATACACCTAACTTGTATTATTTTCAGCTCTAGCAAAAAAAAAAAAAATGTCTTTATAATTCACTGCTTTCTGTTTATCTCTTCCACATACGAATTTTAATTAGAAAATAACTTACAAATTGATTCAATAGCAATCCAATTTTGTATTCTGGCCTTTTCAAAAACCTGTGATTCACCAGTCTGGTCCCAATATGACGCTTGCTCTTTCCAGCGCGCTGCGAGCCAGCACATGGATTAAAATACTGGTCAGATATTTCCGCAGCTACACAGGGAGTAGAGGCGCCCTCAATCATCTTCACAGCGTCACACGGGTTGAAGTCAGAGTCTGATGTCACAACGCTTATATATAGAATCACAACTACCATCAAACCTGGATTGCGAAAGTTTTTATTGAAATAAATGTGATTCTGAGATTAAAAAGGTATTGTTTTACCATTTATAGAAAACCATGTCACGGTTATTTGGTTTAAAGCCTTTTTGTTAAGGCAGTCTATGTGACTTCTAATGTTGTAATCTGAAACTTAATCTGGTAAAAAAATATTATAAAATCACAAATCCATAAATATATCTACATTAATAAAACTAATAGTCCTTTTAAGTTTGAAGCCATTTCTTCTGTTAAAGGGTATCTATAATTCGCTGTCTCTAATGATAACTAAATGTCTACAAAACTATGTTTTTTAAGTTACCTTTCGTGATCATCTTTTACCAGGACTCTTACAATGTGCAACAAATTTAAGGAAAAATTAAATTACCTCAATATAACAGCTGCTGCCCCTTATATACTGTCTCTTCATCCTAGAATTTAATCTATTAACGGAACTTAAAACTTATCTTGCAATGCCTGGAAAAAATTAAAAATGTTGAATTTCTTTGTGAAACTTAAAATTAACCCTTAAATGTCTGGAAAAATCCTTAACATCGTGTCCAGTCTCCTTCTAAAGGAACGCTTTCTACTTCCCATCTTCAGGATTCAACCAATTATGCAGAGAGAAAAAAACCCACATATCAAACTCCGACGTTTTCCTGTTGTTAATTTTTGAGGCCAGATCAAGGAAATAAATAAACAAATAAGTGGCTCACAAGGTTCACTCTCATAAATATGACATGCTTTGACCAACTATTTGTCATTATTCTATAATTATTTGAAGATGTTTGACACGGTTTAATGTAATTAATAATCAACCCCAGTCAACGCTTTTACGATAACATAAATCCACACAGGTGTTTTCAACCTCAAGGATTGTAATCGTTTATTGCATATGCTTTAGCCTTGCGTGCTTGGGAGTAAACCACAACCCATTAAATCTTAAAAGGCCAAGCAGAGGTATTCAAACATAAAGACCCCTTAAAGGTCTATGATAATATTTACAGTCATGACGCATTTTATTTGCATACCTTAAGATTGCATTTAATTGACGGTCAATCTAGTATAGAAGCGTCAACTGTAATGTTTCCGATGGATGCTTTCTTTGGTTTTCTTCCTCAATTTAATTGGTAATTAAAAGGCCTAGAACACTTTCGATGACGAACAGTAGGTGTTATGACCGGAATATAGATAAATTTGACAATTAAACAGTAAAGCTCTTTGACTGTTACCAATAAACTACCGTTTTACTTCTGCAAATACGGAAACAGTTATAAGTGAAAACTTTGTTGTTCCATATCTGAC
Source organism: Lingula anatina (assembly GCF_001039355.2). The sequence goes on along the minus strand of NW_019773878.1, from coordinate 11,619 downwards.
CATTAATTGACGCGCGCCTCAAGTCTTCCGATGTGCATACTTGTTTCGGTAGCTGATGAACTGTCATATAAAAACAGTAAGGGCAATGAACATGTTTTATTTCAAAAATAGTTCGTAAAGTTGATAAAGAAAAATGAAAAAAAAAAGAAAAAAAACTCCGGGGAAATGTGGTTTGGGGTACTGGATGTGTCCAGAAAAGAAACCCCCAGAAAGCATTTTACAATCACATGTGATTTAAAGGCATTTACCTGGACATTTAGCATCATTATTATTCTTTTTTTATTAAACCTTTGTCAGGCCCTAGTTTTCAAAACTGATGTGAAACTATTGTGAAACATAGGTCAAAATCAAGTCAAGGACGAATCTTAATTTATCAGACATTCATGCCTACGGTAACTACTCAAGAAATGCAAAGATTATGAATTAATAATCCCACCACATCCTTGGTCGGTCTAGCCTTCGAAAATTCGTCGATTGACTAAAAAACTCAAGTGGACCAAACTATAAGTGACCATGATAATGTAAATGCATGTAGAATGTGTGAAAAAACAATGGTCAAAAGCTTTTAAACATTTTAGAAAAAGATAAACTCAAATAAAACGCGGCATTATCCGCAAAACACAGACATCGATGTCCGTTTAACTGTATCGTAGCTTTATAAATGCTTTTGCTTGAAATCTATTGACAGGCTGTGGTACGTTATAAATGAAACTGAAGTGTTTAATTGTATACTATCCGCAGCTGAAACTGAATTTAAGTCATATGTTCTACGAATACGTCTACATATCCTGCAAAGCTACTTATCTTTTCCAGTTAATTAAGACCACAAAAACGATAAGAACCCTCAAATAAAGGTACCTGATATTGATATATCCTTCTGAAATGAACAGGAAGACACGGCAGTCTGAACATTAGAGGAACCATTTAGAATTATTTTATTGGATTAAAAATGGTATAAAACGCAGAATCCAAGTGCCGGGCAGCTCGTCAAACAATGATTCGTGAGTGGGTGAAATTTTGCTTATTTTAAAGAAAAATTCGATTTGGCGAAAAATCCCGGATGGGATACCTTTAAGTTACTTTACCATGTATCAGGGATATATTAATAGAAGAAACAGATAACCAATTAACACTAGGAAGCAATAAGACGAAAATTCATTCCAGTGTTTGGAAAGCGTCCCCAACATGTTCAGGTACTTTGCACAGCAATGAAAGTGGTTTCAATATACAAGAGTAATATAGCTCTGCTCTTGGGTGGTTGTATTTGTGATATTGTGGTAAACCTGAATATACCACGAAGGCTGAATATTTGTAATTAATCTTTCAGCAAGGGAGGAAACTGTTTTCTCTATATGACCCTTGTTTGACTGTAATCTAATTGATAAAACTAGAAGTCGATGTCTTCTCTACATGACAAATGGACACCTCTTCTGCGCCGAAAAAAATTGTCTATTGTTCAACTCCCCATCTTTCGGTAAAAATGGCTTGAATTGCATTTTGGAGTGTAAGATCTGATAGTACAGTACACTTTATCTACACATCCCTAAAGAACAGATAAGTATCAAATAGCGATTGGGACATCTCTTATTTCTATTAGATATATTTATCTCGAGAGGATAGCAGATAAAATGGCGTGTCTTTTCTGTACAACCTTTTAATTGTTTCTCCAAGAAACCAGGATTTTAGTTTTTAATTTAGTTTTTGGTAATAAACGATTTTTATCTAGTTTTTTTCCTTCACTTGTATCCCTTGTAATACAAAATTCCAAACTTAATTCTAACTACTTTGTAACACAACAGCGCTTTACAGGATAATCGATTTCCAATAATGTATATTTTATATATTTATTGAGTAAATGATTCTTTATCTTATCTATGATCATAGACAATTAAATTCCATTGACGTTGCAAACAAATTTAATTTGTTAGTGGGACCACGCGTGCTTTAGTGCCGGGAAAAATTCACCTGCCTCAGTTTCATTGGGAATATGAGAAAGTTATCATCAGCGGACTTAAATGTTTGATTCAACAAACCCATGTTCAACTACTGTAAGTGAATGTGTGCACCACTATCCAGTACGGCTGCAGGGCAGGAACCAGCAATTACTAGTACAAAGGGGGTGTGGGCCTTTTTTTTTTTTTTTTAAGGTGGACCTTTTACCATAAAACCTTCGTGTTCATAGATCAATTTTTTCCCAGAGCCGACCTTTTCCCTGCAAAAAGGGCAGTTCTTTCGACCCTCACCCCCCCCCCCCCCCCCCCCCCCCNAGATCCAAATTTACACAGAGCAGCCCTTTTTTCTGACAAAAAGGGCGGATCGTTTGAACACCGGAAACCCCACCCCCCCCCCCCCCCCCCCCCCACCCCACCCGGTTACGGTCTTGGGCCACCAGTGCATGTACATTTATAAGTAATGGAAGAATCCTATGTGATTGTAAAATAAATTATTTCTGAGTCATTAAAATGTACTGGGTAACGATTTCTGTCCTTTAACAGTGGCATGAGAATAAAACAGAAAGTGTCAGTCATGTTTAGTTTTCGCCACTGCATTTTCGCTTCACAAAATGAAAGCGGAATTTGCTTGGCCTCAATATGAAGGCCACTACCGTTACCGTATGTGGGTACTTCAATAACACTGGCATTCAAACACGAGGTAAGTGAACACACAAACATGTTAGGTTTTCCCATCATATCTTATATGAGAGGAAAGACCAGATTATCTTAAGCGACATTACCTGAGGCGAACACTATGTAAACACTTATTCACTGGTACTTGCAACCGATTTATCTCATGCACAAGTTAACAGGTCGGTTTCCCTAACGCGATTCTGTAGTCGTTAGCTCGCCAGATAATACCCCTATTTCACACAGACCACGAATCCCACGAATCGCCAGGAATTGACAAATTTCAGGATTCGTGAGATTTTGCCAATTTTCTGGTCTAATTCGACACGCTCTACGATTCAGTTACGAAACAGGTGCGATAGTGTTACGTATATTCGTGGGATTCGGCTGGAATCGCACGAATATTGTCCAGAAATTCACTACGATTTTTTGGAATCGGGAGTTCGTGCCAAAATTTGGAGCAGCTCAAAATTTTTGCCACGAATTCCCGATTAATTAAGAATTGCAAGAACTGACTACGATTATATACGAATCTGTTAAAAAACTTCACGAACTGATTACGATTCAACCACGAATCCTGAAATTTTCAATTCCTGTCGATTTGTGGGATTCGTGGTCTGTGTGAAATAGAGGCATCAAAGTTTTTGCCACTAATTCCTGTTGGTCAAGAAGTGCAAGAACTGACTATGAATATATACGAATCTGTTAAGAACTTTACGAACTGATTACGATTCAACCACGAATCTTGAAATTTGTCAATTCATGGCCATTCGTGGGATTCGTGGTCTGTGTGAAATAGGGGCATAAGACGCTCACTCACCTAGCCTAGATCCTAGGCTACTGTACTGGTTGATCGCACTCGAGCCCGGCTGTCATCTTGTTTGGTTAATTAACCAAAAACCACAGGAAAAAAATTTAATAATACCATCCTAGTCTATTATAACGCAAGACGCCCTATCAAATTTTGTCAGGTATTTTAAACGAATTTATACATCCCCACATTTAAGTTATAACGGTGTACAAATACTGGGGTGCGCTAGTAATCTGTTCAAAATTGTTGTATTGCTCACACTGCAATTTTGTATACTGTTATAGGAACCCTTGATATCAGGTTGTACTGTATAACCAATACACATGTACAATGTAGTTTATGTTCTATATGAAATCTTATTCAGCTTCGTTCTGATTATGGTTGGCTATGACCCAAAGAGGGATGTAGAGCTATCCAAAACAGAACAAGGAGCTGCAGGTGCCCTAAGTGGCATCTTGACAAGGACATTGATACAGCCTTTGGATGTCCTCAAGATCAGGTTTCAGGTAAAAAATGTGTGTCAAGTGAATGTAAAATAAATATTCTAAAATAGAAGCAAGATGGGACTTACTTTTATATTAAATGTGTCATCAGATAATTAATGAATTGAACAGACCAGTTCTTTGAGGTTACTGTAAGTACCCTGATATGTTTTGCTTTATACTCATGATTATACATATAGCAGTTAATCAAATTTCATTCATACCTTTAAAATCTTTCCATAAAACTTTGGCTGAGGGTTTGATATTTGTAAGTATATTTCTGTTCCAAATTTAATAAATAAGGTTTTCACCACGATTTGTGTCATAAATAGTATTACTTTTTTCTCTTATATGTCAGCTTCAAATTGAGCCAATCAGAAGAGGATCTCTGCAGTCCAAATACCAAAGCATTCTCCAAGCAACTAGAAAGATCGTGACTGAAGAAGGAGTCAAGGCTTTATGGAAAGGTCATATGCCGGCTCAGGTTCTGTCTGTAACATATGGAGGAGTACAGGTATGTATACTTTCCATTATCTGTTTATTTGGAATAGTCTAGGCTCAGCTAATATATGCATTAAACACTAATGAAATTAAGTTCACTGAAGTATCAGTTAATGTCATGATATTTTTAGATTCTAATCATAATGAAGATGTTTTTATCCCATGTTCAGAAAACTTTATAATTTTTTCTTTAATTTTCCTACTCTTTTAAAATAGCCTGTATAAAGGTATGTAATAATTGTATTATACAATGGAATTGCTACACCAACCTAATAATAACATGTCTATGCATATCTAAAATGCAAGGATTGCATGCGTTGAAGAAAAAATTTTCTTACAGACATGTTAATTTGGTACTTATGAATGTCTTTAAAAAGCGTAAACTACAATTGTAGGTAATGACTAGGATTTCAGTGGCATCTACGAAATGCTTTTTTTTACCAAAACACTCTAGTAGTCTCCTGAAGTAATGTTTAGTTAGAGCTATTATCCTTATATCTTGTTTTCTCTGTGTGAAAGATTACATATGTCTGTTACTGTTTTTTTTTTAAATATATATACTTTATATATAAATGTTATGTAGGTTTTGACAGACCTACATGTACATGTACCAATGCCCCTATAATTCCTATTTAATAGGACCCATAGAAAAGTTCCTACAATTTCTATATTTTCCATTTTATGGAAACATTGTTCAAGGTAACTGCATTCATGTCAGTGATTGCCTTATCTAAGGGATGTTAGGAATTTATACTGGTGAAATATGAATAGATCTTTTTGGAATGACACAGAAATTTGTAGAGAAAGAGCATCATAGGCTGTAACTGCTTTTGATTTTTGCTTTTCCACACAATGTTATGCTCAGCACAAGTGATGAAATATTTTTTAGATATAAATCCAGGCTCATGTCTGGTTATGGTAACCCTCATGCTCAAATCTCTGGACACACCCTCCAAAAATAAATAAATAAATAAATGAATAAATAAATAAATTAAAATAAACAAATTAAAATAAATAATAATAATAATAATAATAATAATAATAATGATGAAAAAGCTCCTTTGCTTTGTCTGAAAATTCTTATAATATTCCTGTAGTTAGGCACAAAATCCCCACTTTTTTCTTTATTTTAGCAAAAAAAATCCTATTTCCTGCAAATATTGAAATCGTTTGCTTTTCAACATATATTTATTGTTTCAGTTTGTGTCCTTTGAGTTTTTCACTAAAGAAGTGTGGAATGAACTGCCATCAACACTGACCACTGACTACCGCCCAATTACTCACTTCATGTGTGGAGGCCTTGCTGGTTGTATCTCTACCTTGTTCTGTCAGCCAGCAGATGTTGTAAGGACACGTTTGATAGGACAGGGAGAACCAAAGGTAAATGCCTCAGCTTACTCTAGTCAGATTTTCAATGTTACAGGTTCGTACTCAGTAGATATGTAGAACTGTTTTATTTTCTTCAATCATCAGTAGATGTTTAACAGTGAAATGACTGCTTATAAAGGGAATCATAGTCAGAAATCAGTCAAATTGGCAGTCCTTTGTGTGCTTTAGAAATACATGATAATGGTTCATGAGTTCACCATTTTGTTGAAGGAAATTATGAATATATTATTTATTTTGCCAGCTTGTCATACATTGATGTTCTGCAAAGTAAGTTTTGGCAAAATTTAAAAAAAATCTATCACCTAAACAAAAGATAAACATAATTGGATAAAAAACTGTATTGTTTCATTTGTGTAAAATATATGAATATTTTTTGTTATTTCCTTGTAACTCTGCCCGTATAGTTGCTAAAATGTTTTTGTTGTTTCTCTACATACATTGGTTCTACCATTATATCACTTGTGAAAACTTTCATGATTAATAGGGGCTGATAAACCATGGGAAAAATTCCATATTTTCAATTCTAATACATAACATGGGAACATGATCTCTAAAATTTAAAGTGAGTTAAATGACAAAGGGAGAAGAAGAAGATATGTTTCTCCGAAGGTAAGATGACTATTGTATGTCATCATAATGACATGAATCAAATACTAAAACATTTCTCTTCCAGTTTTATAAGACGTCATGGCATGCATTTTCCACTCTGTATGCTAAAGAAGGTTTCTTAGCATTCTATAAGGGACTTCTGCCAGCAATTCTCACCGTCTTCCCTCAAGCAGCTCTGCAATTTGGATTTTACACATTCTTTGGTCAGCTGTTGACTTCTAAAAACGCATCTGAAATTAGTAAGTGGAGGGCCATTACACAACATTTTTGCCTCTGTAACATTTTTGGAAATTCTTACCTTTTTTCAACTTCTGTTTCTACCAATTTAATAGAAGTAAGTATTTACAGATGTGTTTTTTCCCAATTTTTAATGGAAGTGAAGTGTTATGTAAGGGGAAATACTGTAGAATGGTCTTTATTGATTGTCATTTTAAAAAGGAAGCTAGGGATTTAGAGCATATAAAATTAAGGACAATTGATTTAAAGCAGTGTACCTGTTTATTTTATTTACTGATCACTCATATTTTTCTTACATAGCTTGTACACAGTAGAACATGTTTATGCAATAACAAATGGGTAAACAGGGGTGGATCCAGAGCTATTTTCTGACAGTCTTCCAAATTATCTTTGTTGACCCATCCTCCAATTTTGACCGTCTTCCGAAAGAAAAAATTAGATACCCGTCAATGTAAACTTGAAAATCTGACCGTGTTCCAGAAGGCCAAGGAGACGACCTCAATCTGCCCCTGGTGAAAGAAAAAAGAAAGCATTTAGCTCAAATTTATTCATTCAGGCCATAATAAAGTAAAATATTTTTATCTGTCCATTCACATTCAGTCTATGTGCTTTAAGTTTAGCCTTGGGAAATTCATAAATATATGTAGAGAGATCGATGTGCTTGAAACTGATTTATTTTATTTTTTGTGTTAATAGGTGCAATGGATAGCATGACTTGTGGTTTCTGTGCAGGAACCTGTTCTAAGGCAGTTGTATACCCCTTGGATGTTCTCAAGAAAAGACTGCAGGTCCAGGGTTTTGAAGAAGCAAGAAAAACATTTGGTGAACATAGGATCTATAATGGCTTGTGTCATTGTATAAAGTTGATTTGGAAAGAAGAAAAATTAGGTGGTTTTTACAAGGGAATCACTCCCAGTTTGTTGAAAGCAGGATTAAGCACAGGTTTTTCATTCTTTTTTTATGAACAGAGTTGTTATCTCATGAGAAAGAGATATAGAAATGACCTAGATAAGTATAGATAGTATTGTCTTAACTCTTTTAATATCGTCAGGAACATTTTTATCCACTTCTCCAAATGCTCAAATGCTTAACAAGAAGAACACTATTTGTGAAAATATGATGAAAGTGTGTTTTACTCATAAACCAGAGAAGACTCACTTCTCCATTCTTTTTATATTGGCAATATTTGAAGTTTTCAGTAAATATTGTTTCCTCAATGTGTCGGGACAATTTATTAAACACAAATGTCCTCCAGTGCACAGGTAACATGGCACTACTGTGGTGTCTTCCCAACTTGCGTAGATTTGTTTTCCATGACACAGCTTCTGCTTATCAGTAATACTGTTAAGTTGTTCATTTTTGTTTGTTTTCTTTTGATACTCTCTATCTTCAAATTAAATATTTGTTAAGTGCATTTTCAGCTCAGGTGTTATGCATATGTTTAAAATTGGATTATATAGAGATTGTGTTTGTTTTAATTGTGCATGCTTAATCTTGGGAGATAGACTCTCAGGTAACAAAGTGGAGAATGAAAAAGGCCTAAGCAATTTCATTTCACATAAAGGAAAAAATACATTGAAAAAATATAGATATAAATGGTGGATGCGAAGGTTACTAGAGATTTTGTTTAACCAGTGACAGTGATATGCACAATGTAAAAAAGAAATGCATATTTCAATATATCTTTTAAGGCATACAATGCACCTAAGACCTATATATAGCATAAAGATTAATTTTCCGAGTAAATAATACAATTTTTCTAAAACACAAAGGTGTAACCTGTCCAAAACTATTGAGAAAAATTAGAAACCATACACCAACTTTTAGTTGTTAAATTTCTTTTATTTTTATAAGTGAATTTCAGCAGGCTCCACCTCCGTTACAAGTTGACTCAAAAATTAGATACTTAGAACTCAAAAGTGGGTTAAAAGACACCAGTTTTTTCAACAGTTTTGGTTGTGGTGTACCTAGGTGATTAAGGGAAAGTTGTTGAAATCTTCAGGAAAATAAATATTTTGCTATATAAAGGTCTAAACAAATTGTATGTCTATAAAAAATGATGTATTCATCATTAATGCTATAGCCCACCAATGAAGGGAGAATTTTTGAAGTTATTGCCTGATATAAAGCATTTTGTTTGTTAGATTGATATCTGTTTATTATCATGTTTTGATAATCAAAATAAAAAGAAAGGAAATAAATCTTATGTTGAAGATTTACTTTTTTGTAAAATCCTATTGTATACCAACATTCAGGGCAAGAAAGACATTCTTTTAGTATGCATGTTAACGTACTATAATCTCAATTAAATGAACAGGCACTGGTAACGTACACATTTGTGCATATTTTTCTTTTCAAACTATGGTAATATCTCTTTATAATTTTGAACCAAAAGGATTGAGTAAATGAAAGGGGTGGATAATTATTTAAATTTTTACCATAATTTTGGCCCTACATTTAATGAGAGAACCAGCCCCTGACGTTTTCATACAGCTCTGCAACCCTGCAAATAGTTTCTTAAGTCTTACGGTACATAATGTCTTTGCTTTAAATAATATCACAGTTCAATGTTATTTGTATCTTTATTTGTAATTTCAGATGTTGTGCTTTACCTTTTTAGATTGCTTTTCAACAGAGGTGAAATAAATTGAATACTTGGCTAAATGTAAGTATCACTCTTTATGAAATTAATAACAACAATATTTTTGCCATCGTAGGGTACATATTGATTGATTATTTACTTTCCAATGCTGCATATATTGAATGCCTTTAAATTTAAGAATAGCAATTCTCTATCTTCTTTTTTCTTTCTTTTTCACACTGACTACAATGTTGCCATTAGAAAATTGCCACTTTGTGTAGACAAAGAATAATGTCAAATTGTTTGCAGGTTTGTGAAATGGAGTATCTCAACACCACAATGGTGGTTTTAAGTACAGATGTAACTTGCAACTGATCAATACACGTAAATGAATGTTATAAATGCATCTCTATAAAAATCTATTAAACACTACTTTTCGTGTTTAGAGTGCATAATTAGAGTTGTGCTAGATTGACTTTCTTGTAAATTGTATTTTGTTGCATGTTGATAATATTGATTTTTGGTCACAGACCTACAGGATAGACATGGCTAATAACTTGTGTTGGTGTTGATATATTTTTTCAGCAACTTGATGCCTGTATGCTATGAAAGCTGAGATTTAGGGATTTAAATACAATATTCCTATAGCAAGTTTTGTGTTTAAATTATCTGTTGTGTTAGTTGTGCTCTCTTTTGATTGTGATATATTTGTTAGCACGTGGTAACACATTTCCGTTATTTCTGTGCTTCTAAAAACAAATGACCGTTATTGGATTGGTGTTGCTTTTGACTAATAGATCTGAAGAAAGAGATTTTATAATGATTTAGTGACATGGAAAATGTAGGAAAAAAGCTAATCCTTGAATTGTACATCTGATAGAAGCCTTACGTATTAGAACTTGACACCACAATGCTATAGATGTGTTCAAAAATGACACAAAAAAACAAAACGGTCACCAGCATGTTGCTAGCTTTTAATCCGGGGGATGTGCCTTTTTCAACTGTCTGCCTAAAACTTCTCTCCACCTTATTCACTTTTGGGCTTTTTTCTGTTGAGTGGGATGCTTAACTGGATTTACTTGGTTTATGCATCAGACTTTCAAGTCCCATGGAAAATGTTGGGCCCCAATTCCTGTCATCCCATATCCACTCTTGATAATACTGTAATGCATTTTGTAATTTTATAATTTGAGGTATGTATTTGCAGGTGATCAGGACCTGTAGTTAAAGCATGTTACACGCAATACAGCAATATTTTGTCATTATTCTCTGTCATTTTCTTAGAAGCTTTTAATCTGGTGGCCTTGCATTAAAGTGATTTAGCAAATTCTGACAATTGTATAGTTTTGAAAATGGGTAATTTACTGTACATTATGTTATTTTTATGAAGTTATCTGTCTGCTATAAGAGAGTAATTACACACAAAAATTGGCAAAAGACAAAAATGCATTGAATAAGCACAAATGCTTGGAACTGGGAATGTAATATATTGGGTTTTCTATCATTTACCACCTGCTTCTCAAAATCCAACTTTACTTCTGGATAAATATATTGTTGCCAATGATTGTTTTTTTTCATTGTGTTATTTTGACTTACTAGGTCATCTTGAAGTAATATTCTTTATCCCTTCGCTTAAGCTTTTGTGATCAGGTAACATTCGAATCAGTAAAAGTGATAGAGTGCTGCTTTTAAATCTAGTTATTTAGAACACTGACTACTTGGGAGTTTGAACAATAGACTTGTTTTAGAGGCCTTTTAAGAGAAGTTCTCAAACTGATTACTATTTTTTTCTTTCTTTTTCTTCGATGAAGGGTGTAATGAATGGGAAAAAATGACTGAAAAATAAAGCAGCTACAGTTTCTTTCAGAAGAATCCTGACAAAAAATTAATGAATCCTTTCAAGTTAGTGAGCTGTAAAGCTGATGAATGTAGTAATTACTCACAATTTTTAAACAACAAACTTATTCCAATATCCAATATTTTAAGACCAATCATTTTACCAACATAAAAAAATCTTCTGTTATTAAATCGCTACTTTTAATCATTATTTCTCAGATATCAGAATAGAATCATGGTTTAGAGAGACACAGTTAAACAGTTTTGTTCAAATTTAGTGAGCCTTTACTGTAGGCTCATAGTGGCTAGACACTAAGCTGCATAAAACATACACAACAGTTATTAATGACAGCACTCTGACACTTTCAATTAACATGGACTGGTTTATTATGGACCAGAAATTGTCACCAGTGTAATTTGTCTTTGTCAAGCTGAGCTTTTTGGTGTAGAAATGGTCTGATTGTAGTAGAATCAGCAGGTAAAATGGTCCTTAAGTAGGCAGATGAAAAGAATGCTTTTAGAAAGTTATGTACTGGATCTTTTTTTTTC
>NW_019773877.1:11867-37520 GCF_001039355.2 Lingula anatina | reverse complement strand
TTTTTTCTTGTCAAGGGTGTTTCGTCAAATGAATTAATTTCTTTTGCTGCAATTGCATCGTGTCATATACTAGTATGCTCCGGTAATTCATTTATTTATTTATTTTTCCAATATGAATAATGTTTGAAATGTAAGAGCAACATGTATGAATATAGACCCAATACAAGTATTTTTTACCTTATATTGATTACACCAGTCATGCACCTTTAACAGGGATGCCACGTGGTCTTTTTGTCCTTGCTTTCTACCAATCAGATCATTTGTTTCAAAGTCGAAGCTGTCACATGATATTGCCAAGATATCCAGGTATTCCCCTAAAGTGATCATATGCATAGTAGTTTTATATCTCAAAATTGCAATTCAAATGATTTGATATAACAGTAAAAATATGCACGTAACCTTTTCGTAGGTCTAATATTATGATTCTAAGGCTCTTTCCCAATGAAACTGTCGGTCTACGTAAATCGATCCAACCGCTCGGGGACTCTCGCTGATACAAAGTAATGCAATAAGTTTAACAGATTACCACGCCCCCCCCCCCCCCCCTTTGTTGCCAACGTACTCGGATAAACCCCAAATTCTTTGTGTTCTACTAAGTTCGCCAGGAGGAGGTGTGTTAATCACTTCATCTCAGCTGGAGTCCCTGTGCAGTTGGATCGATCTACAAAGTCCTATAGTTTCGCTGGAAATGAGTCCTTAATATCAGAATACGAAATCTAAAAGTCAATGGAAGCTCGCGGCACTGCATGTAGGCGTGTAGTTTACACTATAAGTATCATTAGTACTAGCCTACATTTCATAAGAGATTTTTAGGTATAATTGGAGTAATTTGGAAATCGCTGAGACAATTGCACCTACTCGAATACAGTTTTGATTCATAATAGAAAACAAACACTCATATATGTAGAACAAGTTGAGAATAGTTATTGGTTTGACTTGGGTATTTTTATTTATTTATTTATTTATTTTTATCTTCTCCAAAACCTCTACGTGCCGTAGAATTTAACTGGATCCTAAATTAAAATTTGTGTATATTGTTTGTACATTTCATAAAAGTCTTTTGCACCTTCATTGGTCCTCAGTTGTGTGTAGATCTTTAAAGTTAATAACTACATGTATATTGCTTTAAAATAAAATTCGTGTCGAAATAATGCATTACAGTATTTTTTATGCATTGGGAAATGACTAAAAATTAAGTTAATCCAAATCATTTATATAATAACAACTTGTCACACTAAGTATATGTAGGTCATCAAAAGATTATCTCAAAGAGATGTATAGAACTCTTTTATTATCTAAACTAGTCATACTCGTACATGTAGGTCAACAAAAGATTATCGAAATTCCTCGTATGTCAAATAAATATCACCCTCTGACCTCACAGTAAGGTCAAAGAGCTATGTTGCTGTCCGTGACACATGGAATTGGAATTTTGTGGCTAATTTCAGCTCATTAACTTTTCTCTCAAATATTTTCTAGAGGATTAGGGATATTGTTTTGAGGTCGTCTCTAAATTCTGGAGTTTAATATAATTTTAGTGTCATTAAAGGTAGATGTGATATGCATTTTTATGTCGTCAAATGAATTAATTAAGCAGCGATGTTCATTTAAGGTTGAGGACAGGAGGTGACAGCAACATGGCTATCTTCTTTAATAACTAAAACATACCATGTTACATATAAATAAAAAGGTTATTTCAACAGTTATTCATTTCATGTCATGTTTTATTGCGCAACGCAAGAGAGAGAGAGAGAGAGAGAGAGAGAGAGAGACTCACCATAATCTTCGAACCATTTCTCCTTTACCAGGCTCCCATTGCTGACGATACTAACGCTGGGCAAGCCGAGATCTTGCTTACAATAACGAGTCAGTTCACCAACATAGCGCCCGCCTTTCTCTAGAAATGGCTCACCGCCAGAGAAATTAATTTTTTCCATCCCTAAAGAAAACGAAGAAGAGTTGATTTATTCAAATTTATGTCTTAAAGAAAATGAATAGAATACTGGGTATACTTGACAGTTGGGTCAATGAAGTCATTGAATTTCTTCTTCTACCCTCTGATTACAGAGGCCCACTAAAACACTGTACAAAATCACATTTTTGTAACAGACCCTGTGATCAGAGAGTATCTTCTTCTCCCTTAAGTGAAAGCAATTATATTAAAGAACAGTTAGTTTGTCCAAGTGCCTTCCCTGACATATACATTCTTGCATGGGTGGTCAGCACAATGTCATGCCTTGGTTAAAATACTTCTTATCAAAATAACACGATCCAAGGCCGGGCCCATAAGAACGTGTGATTTGACAGCGCCCCTAGTTAGAAGCTTTGAAGCTTTGAACAGAAGAACAGAAGGTCCAAGGATCACCTGATCCACGGATCAAATACGGCGGACCCTACGTGAAAGAAAAGCCGTCTAATCCGCCGGTGGTCTCCCCGCCTCCACACGCGCCATTAGACGGATTTTAATTTAAAAATCACGGCTCCCAGGTTTAATTGCTAGACCGCGTGTGGAGGCAGGGAGACCACCAGCGGATTAGTCAAGTCTTCTTTCATGTAGGGTCCGCCATATTTGATATGTGGAGAATGGCCTTTTTAAGTGGGACACTTATATATATATATGATAAATTGTAATTTCCTGACTGTCTTTATTTCACGTCAAGTGACCTTCATCAGCTGCAGAGTCCTGCATAGGTGGATGGGAGAGGGGGTGGTCAGTTCAGTGCTGTGTTAAACGCAATGGTTTTCAAAGATTCAGGTGTTGGGTTCTCTCATCTAAGGTTCCTCGCCTTGTGAGAGTGCGTCTGCTTGTGCAGAGTGCAAATGCACTTATGTGCAAGGGTGTCTCGTCCTAACAAAGGAGCCTTGCCTTTGTATGTGTGTATCTGCTTGGCATATCACAATGAAAAATTTTCAAAAGTGTCGTCCTCGTGACGATTTCAGTAGTTTCACAAAAGTATCTCGCTTTTGTGGCTGAAGTATGGAAAAGATACATTCCACTATAATACCAGTGCTCTGTTTGCAATTAGGCCAAACTAAATAAATAGTTCAACAAGGTATATTGCTTTACCATACATGTTTACATACGCGTAGATTTAAGTACTCTTCAATATTGCCGTCAGGACGGAATTTCAATACAAACCACACACTTGTCAGCGACAGATACACGGATGCACATTCGACCTCGCATTTTGCACAGATTTGCAGTTAAACCACCGCAACCTCCTAATGTGCTCTTCTCTAATAACCTGTTTCATTTCTCTTGTTTGTAAATTGTTGTAGTCATTATTTTAGTGAGAAATATCAAACCGAAGGGTTTTGTATAATCTGTCACAGCAGCAAGTGTATAAAAACTAGACGCATGTATCATCCACATATACGTGTAACACCCCATTTCCATAGATTTTTAGATCGATCTATCCCTGTGGGGAGTCTCACTAGATTACTGTCAGCTTGGCCGGCTTAAGCGTCTGTCGATCCCGCCTACTAAACGCTGTTAGGGGGTAATTAACTATGGTGTCCGCTCGGCTGACTGCAATTTAGCGTGAACCCCCAGGGAGTTAGGTCGATCTATAATTTAATCTTTAGATCGATCTAAATCTCTGGGAAAGCACCCTAAGACTACATGTAATTCAAACTGCAATGTATATAATTATATATAATATATATAACTTATATATAAACTTCTTGGTATTTATCATTTAAATTAATAAAAAAGACACCTGTACTTTTTCTTCCATGCATGAAGGTAAATCAAGGCCTTAATTAATTTGCAAATACTGTGCAAGGACCAGTAAAGATTTTAAGTATCAAAATATACATTTATCATGTGACATACCTGACGATAAAATCCAGTCGCCATATATGGTACGTTGCAAATCGCTATGAATGGGTTGGGAAGGGGGTCGAGTGAGTGAAGACCCACGTTAACCCCTTACAGTTAATGGGGTCTATGGTCGAGTGTTAGGCCTACATACGTAGCCCCTCCCAGGGCCACAGATTGGTTTTTCAATAGATATTCACAGCCACATCTCTGGTTAAATTAACGGTTATTTTCCGTACTCAGAGAAAATGTCCACATAATAAAAACTGCGGCCCTGGTAGAGGGTACCTCATACACATGAGTATCCTTCTTTGACCTGGCCACATGTGGTCAACTGTCCCTGGCACGACACACAGTATGGGTGCTGGGGGCCCTGCAACTGACGAAATTTTCATAAACCTAGGCTGTTCTTTTAAGATATGGCTTAGTTTGAATACTATTTCCTGGCTAACCTGGTGCTCAGACGTGTCGAACACCTTCTTAACAAAATATTTTTAAAGTTAATTACAGGGGGCGCGTGCCTCTATGATTTGAGGTCAATACCCTGTAGGCCTACTGTATATGTGAATGCGTGCGTATTTGTAGAGCAATATCGTAAAAGAAAAAATTGAATATTGTGCAGTATACCGAGTTACACCAGATTTGAGGTGTATTGTAGAAACGACTCAACTTTGCGATTACTAATATCCCCGATCTTCCGGAGTGACAGTGACACACATTTAAGCCATGCAAGCTGTCAAAGATCTGTCGTGCATGCAGTGTGCTAACGCGTTTTCGCACGTGTGTGCAAGCCGTGCGATAATAAATGCAATATCACAATGATCACATTTAACTAATTTTGTTATCTTTCAATCTTTTATTTGAGAAGCCCATCGATAGGAGTCGATGGATTTGCCCCTATGAGTTGCGAGATAAAAAAAGAAAAATTGAAATGACAACATTTTTAGCACGTACCTGCATCCTTCAAAAGTTTTAAACCCCGCTTCGCCTCCTCTATGGGCAAAACGAAGGACGTCTTTGCGGTGTGAAAACAAAAGCCACACCTGTAGTTACAGCGCCTCGTGAAGTGGTAATTAACACTGATTGGTTTGGGAAGGGAGTCATCCCTGCTCGCCGGCCTCTCTGTCCTCCTCTCGCCTTGCACCACCTCCTGCTGAGGACAGGTTTCGGCTTTTTTCGTGCTCTTGTCGCGCACCCATGAAGCCGCCACGTAAATGATTACCACCGTCGCAAGCAAAATCCCTAAAACTTGACCTAACATTCTGGATGCTGAATTTCCTATTGAACGAGGATGAGGGTGATATTGCCTCTGCAGCGGTCCGTAAAACTTGTAGGCCTATGTTTTTTTATCAGCGTCTGCAAAATATAGCTTATCACCACTTTTGAACCTTAAAACAAGTTAACGCTGTAAGTTTAAATTTCTGGTCAGTTTGAACGCTACTCCGAACGGTACACAAACATTTAGAACCACTGAATGACAATTCAAAAGTTTGTTTATATACAGGTGGATGACGTGCATTAAGATATGCGTCGATGCACTAACTGGAAACTCAGATACATGGAAATTCCAATACGAGTGTGCGTGCTTTCGGTTTCGGAACCGCACGCAAGCCTTACATAACAAATTATGATACTAACAATTAACAGTAGCCTACTAAGCCCTCTACTACCACTCCTGCTACTACGGTACATATGATAACAATACTGAAAGCTCTCCGAAGTTTGAGAGTAAAACGTCCAATCAGGACAAGTAAATGGAGTCTTATCTCAAAATAACATTGAACATGTTATCGATTATTGGAATTCTCCAAATATTTTTTTCACAAGCAAACATTGTGATATTTACATGTGAGTTTACGGTCAAATTTGGCCTGGATAGAAAGTCCGCCCTCCATTTAGTTATTTTGATTCGGTTTAGCCTGACTTAAGTGGGTCAAAACTTTGGGCGAAGCTTACCTGTACAAATGAATGGGAAGCGCACTCTCTATCATGGGGGACACTGTGTCACGTTACGCTGGGCCAAGGCCTTCATCAGATGGGGCAAATCTTACCAAAAAAACTGCTAGGTTGGCAAATCTAGCGGTCATTTTTAGGGTACATGTATAGTTATTAACATCTAATGCGGGCACTGAGTCGATCCGATGATGGCCTTAATCAAGGTTGGCCGTAAACTAAAATGTAGGCCTAATAGTAGCCTAACCTTCATAATACATGTATTTTCCTTGTGTGCAAATTAACTATCTCCGGGCTAAAGTATCCCCATGTACACCAAGCTGATCAATATTTTGCTCTTTCATAGATAATTAGCTGGAACTTTTTCTTCCTACTGTTAGTTTGCAGCAAACACGGCCTACCTGACATTTAGGCTACAATTAGGCCCTGGCCGCTATATTACCTAGGGGTCAGTAAAAACTATATATACTCACGTCAGTTTGATGAAGGCCTACGGCCATTTCTTAAAAGCCATGTATTGTAAAAAAAAAATAATCAAAATGTACAAATATCCATTCGCAATTTTTTTAACCTCTGATTACTAAATATATTTATGCTAACCCTTGATAATTATCCATCAATGTGATCTATTGATTGTATTCTTCTAGTAGGCCACAGAGGCCTACATGTAGGCTATACATTAATTGCTTCAAATTTTCTCCCATGTTATTCACATCACCAAAAGAACAGATTTTATTATTCTTATCATAACCAGTAAGAGTTCCATCAGGCTGTGCATTATTATTATCTTCACCGACATCCAAAATAAACAAACAACGTTATCGACTTCATTAAATGCGTTATTATATTGCTTCCATGTAAGCGACCTATTCTGCGTAAGCGGAACAGTTCTTGGTAAGGCATGCGCGCGCATAACGAGACAAAAGCCGCGTTAGAATCTCTTGGCCAAAGAGAAAGCATTACCTACGGAAACTTATACGTAACTGGAAATGCCATTGTTTGGACTTCTCTAGAATCCAGGGTTGCACTGTGAGTGGCGGTGTTAGTTTATTTGAACAAAGTTATAAAAGTATCCACAGTACGCTTGCCTTAATTCTCACTGTTGTATTGTTTTCCTATTAATTATCATTCAATTTTATTATTGAGCTATTATTATTATTATTATTATTATTATTATTATTATTATTGAAGGTCATTTATTTTGGCTCTTCGATTTGTTTCTATTATTATTGTCATTTTGCCAATGCGGCCATTCAAAAATAAAATTAAGCATGCGGACGAAAGTTTAGCATAGTTTTGGATATTTTTTATTTCAAATGCGCATGTTTGTTTTATATAATAGCAAACAACTCGCATGCTCAATACTTCGTACACGGATGCTTCTATGGCTGGGTTAAAGTTACTCGTAAGCCTTTTTGTCACGGCTATCGACAAAAAATTGTCAAACAATCGATGAGCCTTTGTAATGATGCTGTGGTATCTTGTATGAGCCAAGCTAGGCGGATATATTCTTTACTAGTAGCATATACATATTAATACCAACATTGATTGATGCTTGTTTAAATACTTTTGTAAAATGCGAGGAAGGCTTTAATAAGAGGGCCCCAATTGGGGGGGGGGGGGTGATCACAGTTCACGTGCAATAAAATCATCAATTCACGGATCAAAGTTAATAATACTTTATACACATCTCCCTGATTATGCAAGTCCTACGACCAGTGAAGGCCAGATACGTCCGACAAAAAAGAGCCAGATGTGTCCGACAGGCCAAATATGCCCGACAAAAAAGAGCCAGATGTGTCCAGATGTGTCCAGATGTACGTGTCTCTATCTGGCCCTCTCTGGTCGTAGGTTAGGCCTATATATCTGGCCTTTCGGACATATCGGGCCGTCACAGGCCCTCTAATAAGTCCAATAAGTGAGTAAAACAATTCCTCAAAATAAATTTATTTTTGCGATGGCATTCAAAATTTTAGTTACATTTAAATCAATGCATTAATAGTGACCTTGACACCGATAGAAATATTTTTACAAGTATTCTTCTCATAGCTATATCTTTATGGCCTACTCATGCATTTTTGTTGATAGGCTGTTATTCCGCCGACCAAAACAAGCTTACATCTCGTACTGTACGAAGTTCTGTAATAGGCCAACAAAAGCCCAAAAATACTGTATGAGCAGTATCTTCATACGTCGATCTTTCGTCTTTATGTTTATATATAAGTGGCATATCTTATATTCATTTCATACAGACAATGGCAGCGGTAATAATGAAGAAAATTCTTACCTGCCTATTACCGCTGACGTGCTTATGCTCCAGTGCGCATTAACGTCGATTTCATGAGGGGATACTGAGCTAGTCAACGAGATTGACACACACGCTTTTTTACACTTAACTTTCAAAGAGCACTTTCTGATGCTAATTGGGTATAAATATGGTTACATTTGGCATATTTTTTAAATCTTCATGGAAGTCAATGTCAGAGGGTGTATTTTTCTAAATTTATATAAAATTGAAATAGCATAAGACGTGGATATCTACAGCAGTATTGTTTACAAAATGAATCATATTGCATATTGTATCTTGAATATAGGGGCCTACTTGTATACCCTTGTTTAAAACAATTAACGGCTGTGATATAATCATTTGCTAGAAAAGAAAAAAAAAACAGCCTGAAATTGGAGGCGTACGGAGCAACCTTTTTAGAAGTAGAAGATGCGTTTTATTATATAATTTATTGCAGTTGCGTTATACCCCACAGTAGAAAGATAGGCAAGGGGCGCCGGAGTGTATTTTACCACTGTGCTGAATTTAAAACCAAGTCATTTTTAACACACGAAAACCGAAAAAAAATTAAGGGAAAAAAACGCGTTAGTTATGAAGCGACATCGACAGCAACAGCGACGACATCGACAAACAAAGTATATCGGGATGTAACAAATCTTCAGATATAAAGATAATTCGTTATACGACTTGCCAGCGAGCTGGTAAAGTTTTTATCTACATCGTCGCTTCTCATCTTTCATATAATGCAATCGCACCTTCAGAAGTGAAGGACACTTGCCGTTTCTGAAGGTGCCATGTCAGGGCATAAGTGTAAAGGCCACTTGACCGGTGAGTGTTTTTATATGTCTGACATGAGCTAAGAAGGAAGACTTAGGTCACATTCAGAACAGTGGACTAACTAGTCCGAGGGTCAAATATGGCGACCCAATAAAAAAGCTTGCCGTCTTATCCGCTAATAGACACTGAATAGATTCTCCGTGGGGAAGTATTCAAGTGGGTCGGACATATTTGACCCTCGGACTAGTTAACCTACTGTTATGAATGTGGCCTTACATTGATGGGCTGCTGAAGACACCAGGTCAGAGCGGAAAGCTCAAATTTTAAGCTGAAGACTCCAATACCGGAGAGCAACGGTCGAGTCGGTGATGAAGAATATAATGATGATGATAGAGGTGATGGTGGCATTAGCTGCATAAATTAAATGTCGTTTGTGAGTAATTCTAGTTAAAATATAATAATAAAATTATATTGAACTGCCAGATGCTGTTTGTCTTCTCTTGTTTCTGTCCGTTCCAAATAATTAAATGGATAACTTTTATTTTGCTTTCACCGCGAGTTAGAATAAATCTAGGGTAACACATCAAACACATTGTACAAACTATAACTGATAGACGATGTTTTATTACTGCACATTACACACATAAACTCGTGCACGATGAATTGTCTATAATGGCACGTCATATGGTATTCTGTGATTATCAAATTATTCTTACACGATGTAAAGGGTCGTCTGTTATTTCATCATTTTTGATTCACTGTTCCAAGTCATCTTACTTCATCATTTGTCGGCCTCGAATCATTCGCATTATGCCCTGTACACATGTACATGTATTGTAACAAAAAGTTCATAGAAACAAGTACTGGTATATATACCCTGTCTGTAATGGACATAAAAAGTATTTGTTGCCTTGTGGCCTTTTTATAATTTTAGGCTACATCACTTCTTTTACAGGCCTTAATTTATGTCTTCGTCGTCAAATAAATCTCCAATTTCCTGTATACATGATAAACAGTCTTCATGGGTGATACTGGCAAACGTCACAGCTGATGTTGAAGTCACTGGTGCTGACGTCACAACTGCGGGCTGTGAAAACGCTGCACTCGAAACCTGCAATTTAACAATTAATCAATTGATTGAAAATTTATTTAAACCTCATCACAGTTTTATTACTGAATTTAACTATTTCCATGATTTTCCAAATGGATTCAGAAATCTGTTTGCCTGCTCGTTTGTTATCAAAGCTACTAGTGCAATGTTCTGGGGGCGCTACATGTACATGTATATGTGGTACGTACTTGCTAACATTCGCATATTTATATTCACCTCATAGGCGCACATGTAGTAGCATAGGGCCGGGGGGGGGGGCTTTCATGCGTTAACTCTCATGTTTATGTATAATATCAAAGTTAAAAGGGACAGCCTATTATAATGCCAGAGGGAACAATTTCCTAGTCACTATTCGACTAATACTACAGTGTATGTACCGGTGCCAGTTTTTGTTGTGCCCTCTCCGCCCGTAGTTTCATTCCGTGTTTCCTAAGCATCAACCCCAAGGCTTCTATGGGGTCTTGAGGACGTTGTTCCACCAATATTGTTAAGGCCATAACAAGGCATTCGGCAAGATCCTGAAGATAATGTGTGTCACTGAGGGTCGTGTCACCTGTGTCCCTTGTAGGCCTACCACCCGTAGAATCGGTCTTTTTTTCATTTTCCATCACATTTTGCAGCTTTATTGTATCAGCTACATTTTATGTTGTCATGAGACTGAATCATATTCTGCTCGAAAATTGCTTTACTCATTTCGTACAATTTTCAATTATATTCCGAATATTTATGTTCTGTTATACTGTTGGTCGGGCTCGAAAGTGTGGTCGTACTCGATGTGAAATAACCTTTAACTCCACGTGAAAATAAAGTGTGTGTCCTCAACTTTCCATCTATGTCAGATGTAAATATTCAACTGCGTGTCAAATGATCCCAATAACTTTGGTCACATCATTCCTGAATTTTTCTAGTACTCAGCCGAGTTCCCTGCGCCTACTTGCTCTGTTAATCTCACATGGCGTCATTGGTTACCGCCACTCTTTTGACAAAGAAGTTTAGAAAAAGAGCATTTCCGGTGTGAAGCGATGGACACGCTGCTGAGGATCGTCGGAGCGGTGGCGATACTTTTACTTCTAAATGTCGAGACGTCGATCTCAGATAAAGAAACCAAGACAGGTAAATATCGCTGAATTCGCATTTGAACTGTTTTGCTATTTCATTTGATGGAATTTTCTTGGTTTGGTGTTACACCGGTCGCCGAATCGTCGCCCCTGTTTGAGCCCGTGTCTGCTTGTGCAGCTGCTGCAGTTTGCCTGTGCTACATGTATATTTACACGCTATGTCTACATGTAAACTGCAGCAAAAATGTTACAGAGTAAGGTCTAACATTGCCGCAAGTCACAGTGCTATTTATTGTTGCTGTTTATGCATTGAGGGAAATGTAGGTTATGTCACTGGCCATTGTATTGCTGTTATCCAATTATTGTAATAATTAAAATATTGGTAATGACCTTGCTAAGCTTACGTTTATGTATTAGTACATGTGTGTTTGTCATTATATTTTTGACTCATTATTTTTTTCATGGTTTTGAGAAAAAAAAACAAATCAGTGTAACTTTAATTGAAAAGAGTAAACAGTACCGTTATCCTGGCAAAGCTTAGGAATGAATTTTTTTAAATAATTAATTAAATTTTGTAAGTCATGTCAAAGTTGTACATGATTTTTAGTGTTTAAGAGAAACTCAAGTCAGAATTTGCTACCCATTTTAATAAAAATCAATTCAAACTGGAATGCTGTGGAGCAATTGTTGTCACTTTTTGCATAGCCACTATTGTGTTTTAGCCACATCTTGTGTTATAAGTTTACTGAATATATTCATTTCTGCACACCAAAGATGAAGGTACCAACATCTTTACTGCTGGCATATATCCATTATGTATTTCCATTATCATCAAAAGTAAAGCTGTTCTTAAGTGGTTTGACCTTTGGATACTAGTAGGCAGTTTCTAAAGAGATGAAACAATTAATTTTTATCATCACTGCTGAGGATACCACGAAAAACCTATTTCAGTGTATTTCCAATGTTTTTTTTTTTTTTTTTAGTTTTTTTTCATTTTCTTTACCAATCATGTACCAAACAATGCTTACAGAACAGGTCAAGATTTAAGATTCTTGATATTATAAAATATTTACTTATTGAGCATAGCTATTGTTATTATTGTTGTTGTTGTGTTTGTAGATCCTCGATGGGAAAAATATTACAAGAAAATTGAAAATGCAGTGAAAAATTATAAGGAGTGTATCCAGGAAGATTGTTCCTGTCATGCAGAGTAAGTACTATATATTATAGTCTACATAATATGAAATATCACAAGGGAAAAGGCATGCACGAAAACACTTCAAAGATGGCCTACATCGCCTACACTTACTACATACTCTGGGGAAGCAAATACTGAGAGAGATTATCCCATGTTGGTAGTAGACTGTGGAGAATTGAGCTTTCTGTGTCCTTTGTATGGTGTGTTATCACTTGAGCAAACACATTCATGTGAAGAATGCTTACTAGTACATCAGCATCAAGCAAGATTAAATGTTTGGAATTATTATTTTATAATGTTAGCAATAGAATAACACATAATTTGTTGAGAATATTACTGAGTGCAACTTAAAATGCTCACAATGTACAGCCATGTGATTTTCATGTAGCAAATTTTAAATAAAAATTTCCTGAAAACTTAATAATTCCCCCTTAATCCAAGATAAACCCTTCCCAATATTGTTAAGGAAATTATTATCGTTTTACCTGTTTTTGAGTTCTATATTTTTTCTGTCATGACTTTCCCAATAACTCACCCATCTTTTTCTCACATGTAAGATTTCAAACAAAAGTGTTTGATGATTTGGTTAGTCCAAAGATTCATGTCAATTCACCGTATAGATCTTTAAGGAAAAATAAGTATTATTACCGATGCATCTATGAAGATCTACTTTACAGATGTCCTATATAATCCAGTTACATATGACATGTGCAAAGTAGATCTTCAGAGATGCATCATTAATAATACTTATGATTTGGTTAGATAACATTGTGATTTAATTGCAGGGTTATTGAGGAAGACTTAGCAGTATGGAAGAAAGCAGGAGGAATCTTGAAAGAAAAATTTGATGCTGCCAAAGAACGCGGAACTCACTACCAAATCATCAACCACAAGCTGTATAGAGAAGATGACTGCATGTTTCAATTTAGGTTAGTCCAAGTTAAATATATTTTAATTTCAATTAAAATTAGATAGGAAAGTTGTGTCAGGACCTGCATGTACTTTTTTTAAAATTTCACTTTTTAATCAAAGTGTCACATATGTAATATGCCAATCAAGATAGATGTTGCTCTCCCAGAAAACAAAAGATGGAAAGACACACACAACTATTTCTTGTTTATGCTCAAAACTCCCCAGTCAGCTCTGATATAAGGTCACATTTTACATTGTGCAAGTAACAAGAAAAAAGACAATGAAACAAGTGATGGTTTGATCAATACTGCACTAACAGTCACACTACATAGTCATAATTTTGTCAGTCTCACATAGTTTTCATATTTGACATTTTTTGTTGTGAGTTTCCAAATATAATTGAGGTAATCTATGTACATAAATATGTAATTATTTTTAATTCTTCTACTGGATTTTTTCTTCCACTGATTTTAATTTGTAATGAATATCACATTGTATGACAATGTTTTATTGAGAACTTCCATTGGTAATTTTTATCATCTTATTTCAGGTGTAGTGGTGTAGAGCACTTTGTTCTGGAACTTATTAAAAAACTTCCAGACATGGAGTTTATACTGAACACAAGGGACTATCCACAGTCACCCAAGTATTGGGATCCCCTGCCTGTGTTTTCATTTAGTAAGGTAGATATATTTTTATCTATATTTTGAATCAAACTCTTCTTTCTTTTTCATAAGTCAGATTAATTTATTTGGTATAATTTTAGCAAATTAGTAATATTATAGTGTATGTTTGATGCCAATCATGTTTTTATATGAAGCATAATTATTGGTTGTTAAGTTTTATTTATATAAATCGGTAAACTAATTGAATATTTATTTATTTTATTAGTAATTCATGTTTTTATTTTATTATTTATTTATACTGCTGTCCACTTGGAAACTATTTATGCTTGCCATTATAAAACATTTAAATGAGTATTGCTGTAACTTTAACAACATTATTTTTCAATATCAGTAAATATTGTGTATATTATAATAATTATCAGGTGAGAAAAGAACATCACGACATAATGTATCCAGCGTGGACATTTTGGGAAGGAGGCCCTGCTGTGTGGCCAATTTATCCCACGGGACTGGGTCGCTGGGACCAGCAGCGGGATATTATCCCAAAGTAAGTGACGCCCTCTAACAGATTTTTTATAATTTTTTTTATATTTTTTGTAGACTAAGGAGCAGTATGACATAATGTACCCTGCTTGGACATTTTGGGAGGGAGGGCCTTTCATTTCGGTGTACCCCAAGGGCATAGGAAGGTGGGATCTCATGAGAGAGGTGATACCAGAGTAAGTTTTAAAGCACCTCCCCCAATTAATCTGGTACCAACCCTGACCTTAATTTATTTACCAACTGCATGAGTTTTGTTTCTTAAAAGAGTTGGAGATTGTACAGAAGTAAATATTATTACAACTGTCCCCCTCCCAACCCCAAATTATCATACAGCCAACCCTGGGCTTAATCTTACATGGGTTTTGTATATTATTTATGATATTTATGAGTGCCTTGGTTAAAATTTCAGTCATAGATCTTGTTTAGTATAGCCCAGCTGGCTGCAGCTGTGAATGAATCTTGGTCTGTTGCTCAGATGTAATATATATTATGTTTTACTTTGTGTTTTTATCAGAAAAGCCGAACAGTGGCCGTGGGAGAAAAAGAAAAATCTTGGGTATTTCATCGGCTCCCGTACCAGTGATGAGAGAGATCCGCTTATACTGCTGTCGCGAAAAAGGCCTGATCTAGTCGATGCACAATACACTAAAAACCAAGCATGGAAGTCAGACAAGGTAAGTGATGTGCCTCATTCATGAAGTTGAAATGAGGCATGTCTGTTATTGCCATTGTCTGTTGTGTGTCTTTTTGCATGTATTTTAATTCACTTTTGTGGTGTGTTATGTTTTCACTTCATTGTGTATTGCGTTCTGACACATCTGTTACTATATGTGTTATGTGCAACAACAATGGTGATTTAGCAGGAAATTTTGAGAAAGACACCCTTTTCATGTTTTACTGTATGCAAAAGGAAATATGGGCAGATTTTTCCTCAGTAATTTGAAGGAGAAAGGGGGGGAAAGGGAAGGCACTCAAAGTTAATATACTAACAGTCAATGAAAACGCATCATTTATTTATCAAATAATATTTAAGTTCCTTTGGAACATTAAGAAAATAACAGTTTCCATGTGAAATATGACCCATTATTCAGTCAAACAACGTGACTCTCTTATGACCAAACAAGTGCATTTGTTCTCGTTTATATGGTTGGAATCGATTCTCAGTACAAGAAAGTTTTCTGATGTGTTTTCATTGACTGTCAGTATATAGGCATTATAAGAAATTGGATGCCTGGTGTTGCATTGAGTTTGACTGTACTAGTAGGTGTGTACAAACACACCCTATATACTGGGCGCTATTTCCTCCTTAAGCAATCAGTTTACCTGGTATGTTATCTGTTTTGTTTACAAAAAATATTGACCTAACCCACATTTGAACCTATGTCTGATATGGCTTTGGTAAGAAAGTTTTAATCTAAATACCTGTTCTCACACATATAGCGCCTAGGCTGAGATCTCGAGATACATATAATGAGATGTGAAAATCATATACTGTAGACATTGCTTAACTCATTATAACTTATAACGTGGATCTTCATTTATCGTGATAAAATCATGGGGTATATATATTTGCTGAATCAGTACAAGGTGAATTTTGTGTTTATTGCCCAACTGGGATCTTCTCATAATTCAAACAAATTTTCAGCTCCCATGTTGTCCAGTTACGCAAAGACCTCTGTATATATAAACTGTGAAATGTTATCTAAGAATTATTCTTATATTAACTGAGGAAGTAATTTTTAACTCATTCTACATTACTGCAGACTCCAGACACATTTTGTCAGGAACTGACCTTCATTTTTATTTTTTGATTAAAATTATTTGTTTATAGATATTTAAAATATAAATTAAGTCAATTTTTTTATTTATTCATCAGTTAGTTAATCTATTCATTCGCTTATACATTTATTCAACCATGTAATATTTATTCGTTTTACATCTCTGATTCTGAAGAAAAAATACCAGAGTTATGAAATAGCCAGTTACTGATTCTGGTCATCATTCCAGGACACGCTCCATATGCCCCCTGCCCAGGAGGTCAAGCTGGAGGACCACTGTCCATACAAGTAGGTAGCTGTTAGAGGCTGTGCATAGCCACTACATTGCATATAGGACTGTCCAGTATCGTGCAAGACTGAAAGTCTGATTTTAAATTAGTGCAGGCTCCTTTGAAAAGGAATATTAAATTTACAGTTCTTATATTAGCTATTGCTTACTTTTCATACAATAGGTACAATCATAAATGAAAATTATCAAACACAAGCTAAAAAACATTCATACCGTTAGCTCATGGCCAACCTGGACGCAGGTCTTCATCAGACTGATGTGAGTAGTTGTTATTACTCACTGACTGCAAGGTGGTATAGCGGACAGGGCCACCTTATAAATGTCAAAGTAGAGAATTTACGCTTTAAGTTTAAGCCTGCTTTCAGTTGTAAGATTTTTTAGTGAATTAACTATATTTTGAAATGACTGATGAAAAGTATTACTGTAACAGTAAAGTAATGCTATTTCAATGCATTTATTTTAAATTAATTCTTATTAATATTTACTTCAGCAATCTATCTCTAGTCTAAGTGTGTGTGGTCCTCAAGAATGTAATAGCATTTCTTTGAAAAACTAGTTAATTTTGGATACAAGCCCTTTAAATAAGCATTGATGTGTACAAAATAAGCATTATGATATTATTTTTGTTTCTGTAGTCAGTATTTAGCTGTAATTCTTAAAAGTTGCATAAACATGTATTTTCAGATATTTGTTCAACTTCCGTGGAGTAGCAGCCAGTTTTAGGTTAAAGCATCTCTTCCTGTGCGACTCTGTAGTATTCCATGTTGGGGATGAATGGCTGGAATTCTTCTACCCAGCAATGAAACCGTGGGTCCATTATATACCTGTGAAACAAGATCTCTCAGATGTTCAGTAAGTATAATGATAATAACAGTGATAGTATTTCAGTTATAACTGTTATGAGGGGAATTCCAGTGAAATCTTGATGTGCCTTGCAAAAATGAAAAGAGTTTAAAATGTACTGACACTAAAAAAATAAAAAAAAAATAAAAAAAAAAACAGGGCCAGGTTTCCTCAAGGCTGGATAGCACTAACCAGTGGTTAAAAATGCTGGATAGCTTATTCAGAGGATAGCGCTATCCAGACTTTATGAAAACAGGCCCTGTTTTTTTTTATAATTTTTTTAGTGTCAGTATATTTTCAACTCTTTTCATCTATGAAATTATATATATTGGGGGTAAAGTAAAATACTTCTATAGTTTTTTTGTGACTTTTCAGTATTTTCACTATATTTTAAGGCAGTTTGTTCCATATATATTTGGGGAACATTTATCTACCTTAAGTTCTTAAAATGCCCTTCTCTAAAAGCTCGTGTTTAGTAAAATGGGATCTCCAGAATGTTGCTCAGTGACACTGTAAAATATCATTTCACTTTTGACCTCTTTTATCTTGCAAGCAAAATTAATGCAATTTTGATCATTGCAATAAATATTTGATTCACTGTTCATTTTGTTTTTCAACATCAGATGATATTATTAATACAAGGTTGCCTCTAGGCTAACATTTTCTGTTCTTAACTTATTTTTAGGGAACTCCTGGAATTTGCACAAGCTAATGACGATGTTGTTAGAGAGATTGCTAAAAGGTATGGACTTAGAAGAACTGCATACAGTGGTTGGATGTAAAGTTTAAAACAGTAATACATATCATGTAATGTGTCATTTTATAACGAAGGAAGAAAAAACTTGATTTCTGTATGTTTGGTCCAAAAAATTATCAGTTATGTGGTAACTTTAACTTTGTTCACTTATAGCAAATATGGAAATTTATGGACTTCTTTATCTTGGAATATGATTCATTACAGAGGACGTCAGTTCATATGGGACCACCTGAGAATGGAGGATGTGAAATGTTACTGGGAGAAGCTCCTGAAACAATATGCCAAACTTCTGAAATTTAAACCAAAAAGAAACAAAAACTACAAGCAAATCAAACCAACAGCTGAGAGGGACGAGCTCTGATGTTATTTTCTCTTTATTTTATGCATTTTAAGCTTACTAGTACATCAATTTTTCTATGAGTATTGGAGGTTTGAGAGGGTCTAATTATTGTTAACTACCACATATGATGAATTTTCAATAGTTTAATGCATTAAGGCAAAATGTCATTTATTTCGAACTAAAATTTAGTGCTATATCTTACATTTTTAGCCTCATTGTTTCACTTAACAGTGCTGATTTTAGCCTCATTGTTTCACTAAACAATGCTGATTTTTTTTATGAAATTAATGCAGTTTGAATATTGTGAACTTTATGCCCACACAAGCTACTCTGTCATGTATATTGCTTTATTTTGATACAAAGACTTTGCCATTTTTTTAAAGGAACTCATTATTATAAGTTGAATACAGTTGCAATAAGGACTCTTCAATGCATGAAGTATTTCTTCAATGTTAATGTTTTCCAGCATAGCAAGAAGAGTGAAGGTGCTACATAAATGAAAATAAATAAAACACATCTTCAGCCATGAAGATTATTCATAACAGCTGGTCAGGGTGCTGGTATCTTCCACATCGACTCTTCACTTTCCATTTTGTAATCTGATCACAAACAAAATGAAATGACTATGCAGTTGTTAAATGTGTAGAATTTTGTTTTATTTGGTACCTGTTTTACACATAATCTGTTTATGAAACTCGAGAACATTCCACATGATACCACTGTAAGACAACAATAAAATGTTACTTTTAATTACAACCATGATTCTCATTTCTTTTTATGAATACTTGCTTTTCCTTTGGCATCATTTAACTGACATATTAAGTAGTCGTATAAATGCTGCCAGACTGCAGGGGTCTGTTTCACAAACAGAACTTTATACTTCTCTGATCTAAGATAGATTTGTCAAAGTTCAGTTACTTGTTGAAGTAGACGAGAGTTTTGTTCAAGAAGTTTGAGCAACTTTAAGACTTTATTGATAGTTATTTGGCGGAACTGGCCTCAGTATTTTGAGCTTGGAGCTTAAACATTTTTGTGTGAAAATGCTCTGAACACAGCTACAAAATGGCTCCTGAATAACTTGCACTTTTTGGTAAAATATACCTCATGTTGACAACAAATGCAAAATGAACTCTACTCTCACTGAAATGGAAAGACAACTTGATCATGTTAAACACTTGAGAATTTCATTAGCCTTGGAAGATTTTTTAGGTGCAAATCCTGGATGGGTTCATTTTGTCCTTTTTCTCAGTTTTCTTGTTTGATTTGGTTCTGGACTAAGCTCAGGCACTGCGGGCTGCTTTCTCTTTCCTCTTCTCCCTGTCGACTTGGCAGAATCAGGGTGTGTGTCTACAGATCTGTAAAAGCAAGGTTCTCACATAATCACCAGTAAAAAATGTCGTGCTTTTGGTTTAATTACTGCTTTCTGATGTCTCATATAACTTTACTGAGGTAAAAGGTATACTTTTGAAGCTACTGACCAATATTTTGTCTGAAAACATACTTGTATCCTTTATTGTGATTCAAATAAGGCAGTTCTTTTTCTTTTTTTCTCGGTTGTAAGAGGTAAAATGTTAATTAATAAGTAAACAATAGAGGAAGATTAAACCTTTAATTCTGATGAATAACTATTATTGCTGGAAACACGGACATAAGACTACACTCAAAATGAATCAGATGGTTTGGAAACGAATAAGATTCCATATAATTTTTTACGGCACGACAACTCACTGTTTTCTCCCCCTCTTTGACCTTCTAACAGTTTCCTCAGTGACTGCAGATTGAAATGTTGAATCAACTTCAACAGAAGTCTTTGATGTCTTAGATGACCTTGACCCTGCAGATGACCTTGACCCAGTAGATGACCTTGATCCCTGGCTGACCCATAAATCCTGCTCAGGCTGTGCAGATTGGATGTAAGAAGATGGAAGCAATGACTCCGACTGGTTAGAATTATCACTGGTACCAGAGAGGCTTATGTCATCCATGTTTCTTTCCTGTTTGTCTAACAAAAAAAGGGAATACCGAATAACAAATATAAATTCAAATCAATGAGTTCACATCACGTGACTATGATATAAGTAGTATTTAATATTTAAAAGAATGTGTACTTAAAGCCATGACAGAAAGAGACACATTTTACACTTCTTAACTAATGTAATTGTTTCTAATTTTGTATAATAAAAATTCTGACACAATACCAACAGTTATATGAATCCTTCTACACAAGCATTTTTCCAAACACAATTAAGAATTTGTTAAATCTCACCTCCTCTTACAGTATTTTTCAAAGTGTTACTATTATTGTCAGATCCTCCAAGTGACTGGAAAAAAGGACTCGAGTCTAGGAGATTAAAGTTTCCAAATTCCTCATCTTTCTGGTGTACATCATGAGAATTAATATTCATGTCATTATCAGGATGTCCATCTTTCAAATCTGTATTCCTACTCTCTGTTCTAAGCTGGAGATCTTGATTCTGACCAAGGTTTGTTTCTGAAACAAAATTTCTTTCAAATACACCAGAACCTGATTCAAAGTTTTCATTTTCAACATTAGACTTGGCTCCAATCAGTTCACTTGCACTTGTTTCCGCATTACCTTTTCCGCAAGCATGATCTTTGAATTTTATAGCATTGTTTCCTTCAAATATGGGAGAGCTGTCAAGACAATCCTTCACACCATCTCCATCACCACTTCGTTCTATGCTCTCAAACACAGGAGAGCCTTCCCCATGCAAAATTGGAGATCTGGATAAATTATCAATACTGTCATCAACTTGGCCAACATCAACATTGCCATTCACCAGCATATCAATGTAGTCCACATTTGTAACAGGAGGACTATTCACGATATTGTCAATCAAATCATCCGTGCTACTGGCAGCAGGACTTGGATTTGATGGACAGCTGCCAGTGGGGTCCACACCACCAATGGCAAGGGGTGCATTAGGGTCTACAACACCAGTGGCAAGGGGTGCACTTGGGTTTTCACCACCAGAAACACGGTTGCTATTGACACTGACATTGGGGTCAAATCCAAGGGTTCTGTCCTCGTCTCCATCAATTTCTTCTTCTGGGTCTGAGTCAATGAGAGGTGGAGTTATTGAACCATCAAGGATATTAGATGTCCTTGAACTATTAAAATCTTCCACTTTTCCAATTTTAAGCACATTTTCCTTTTCCTCTTGTGCTAGTAATGAGTTTGTCTTTGTCACAGTTGCATCAGTAGACAAATCTGAATCTTTTGTCTTTTTAATTCCTTTCACAAATGATATTTTTGTTCCCTTTACATCCTTATCTGAATACTGATGTCCATGTGACAATGAATCACTTGTTGCAGGAGTGGCAGTAGTGATGGAGGTTGCAGATGTCATGGAGGTCACAGAGGTCATGAAGGTCACAGAGGTCATAGAGGTCATGGAGGTCAAAGAATCTGCATCTAGTGTGTCATTACTTGTTATTGTTGATGATGTCCCTTCAGGTACATTGCTAGTTGTAACAGTACGACTGGCTGATGAGGCTTCTTTTTCAGCTTTCTTCTTTTTCATGTTAGCCTTGGCCTTGGCAATGAGATCATCAAACTGAGATTTATGTTTCTTGACTGAAAATAAATGGAAAAGCTCTTCGTTATTAAGCCTTAAAATGAATTTTCATGTCTAACAAAAGTTTTTAAGCAAGCTATAGTTAAACTGCAAAAAAATATTCATAGATCATAGCTTGGTCATTGTTTAAGGTATGTCTTAGTGATTAGGGGGAAAAAGTGGAAATATTTACTGGGAAGTTTTATACTTTGCTACAAAAAAGTCTAAAGTGCCTCAAAGTTATTGCACCTAGACGGTGATGAAGTAGGCACAAATGCTCTGTCTTACCATACTCCTTTTGAGCTTTTTCCACATTTTCTGCAGAGTCTCCCTTTTCAAAGGCCAGTCTCTGAAAATAAATGAATATATAAAGAAATATATTTTAAAAAGAAACAACTTTTATGATTGGGTTAACACTTTCAGTCAGAAGCACTGTCACTGATGAATTTTATAAGAAAATTACACACTTCACCTTCTTATATGTTCTTCACAGAGTAAACTTTCCTTTTTATGTTTCATTATTCGCTTTTCTCTGGCACATTATCTGAATTTTCACATTAATTTCTCAAGGAAAAAATAACAAAGATGAAAATAAGGGTACTCACAGTTTGTGTGCTTGCTGTTAGGGCAAGTTTGCTTTTGGTACGTTCGTGTCTTTCCATGTCTTTAATAATCTCCTGAGCTGAAAATAATAACACTATACTTCATTAACACAAGCAAAATGCCAGTAACAATCAAATCAAGCCAGTTCAATAGCGTCAGTTTGTAGAGTTTCTGGCCACTGTTTCTCACTGGGACCAGTAGATTTAAAAGCCTCGCTTGCCAGTTGGCCAAAAAGGTTTTGGCACAGAATCTAATAGCTTTTCTGGCAGTAAATGCTCTATTCTGTAGATGGTTTTCTCATGTTCTGTTTACTTACTTCCAAAGAAAGCTGACAGCCATTCTACCATCCATCTTATTACTACAGTTAACTAGGTGAATAAAAGAGATTCTAATACAATTATAATAGTACATTATCCCAGTTTGCCTGGTGGATACTGCCTACCTGACTTTGGGTTCAGTGAGTCGCACTGTGAGTTATATAGCATTGTGAACTCGTGATGCCTCTTAATTAGTGTCTGAAAAACATTAGCAAAGATCATAAGGGTAATTTTACTATGTTTAATGTTTTAGCAAATTTGACTCAGTGTGACAACTGTTGTGTTAGGTGTGACAACTGATTGTGTTGGTTGTGACAACTGTTGTGTTGGGTATGACATCTGATTGCATTGGATGTGACAACTTATTTGTTTGGGTGTAACAGCTGATGCTGGTTTCAAAAACAAACTTTGGTCTGAAATTGTCACAAAAAAATTAGTCTGCTTTGAAATTTACTACTAATCCAATTAAATGATATATAACTTAGCCCTGCTTTATTAAAAGAAAAACATAGCAACTGTTACAGACCAATACTTAATTAATGGGTAAAACAAATTTATCTCAATCTAATGTAAACCAAATATTGGGGTTTTGAAAGTTCAGACCAATTTTCAACAATATGCTCTTTTTGTGAAACAGTCCCCTGATTGTGTTTGATGTGATATTTACCATTGTGTATTTACATATAATGCTTTGTCAGTTAAAATCTAATCACATTATATGTTGTGTCTAATGTGGCTCTCATCTTTACCACTAATTGTTCAAATTTGTGATCAGCTATGACAGAAGGCCTTTTAAATCTTTAAAATGCAGGCACCAAAGGGCAGCTCTGTATGGAGGGGTTGGGGGCAGTGTTAGAAATTAAGGCTGGACCGTCTGCCCGGGGCTGACAACTTTCAGAACGGGCTGAGAAGTTTTCCCACCTGGCAGACATTCAGTCCAGCTACTTTTCAAGATGGCTGGACTTTCGGTCCAGCAACTAATTTTCCTAAGAGGCAAACACTGGTTGGGGGTATAAATACAACACCCATTCTTTTTTTTTTTTTTTTTTTTTTGTGAATAACTTTCATTCCTACGTGATAACTGAAATGATAGTGATAACAAAAAATACAGTTTGATGCAATAATAATTTGAATAAGGAGCAACAATCTAACCTGCCTGTCTCCCTGTGATGGTAGCCCTATATCTTTTAATTTCTTTCTGATGTCTTTGTCTGACATCAAGTTATACACCAGTTTTGCCATTTGTTTCCTTTTCTGAGGCTTAGAACTGAAAATAAAATAAAATAAAATAAAATAAAATAAAATAAAATAAAATGAAATGAAATGAAATGAAATGAAATGAAATACAATAAATAAAATGAAATAAAAAAAAATAAATAAACAGACATGCTGAAACTGTCGGTCCGATCGGTCATGACCGGGAAAATTTGTCTGGACCGGTAGAAAATTGGACTTGGTCGGTCCACAGGACCGACAAGAGTTTTAAGAACCGCAATTTTGAATTAACAGTCATCTTTCAGCATACTTCACTAATAAAATTATATAAAGCCCAAAGCATTTTTCCCTTCCATTTCAAAACTATCACATTCACAAACAAAGTAAGCTACCCTAATCGTACTGGTAGTATCTGACTAAAACGAATAGGGTGATTTTCGGTCCGACAAAAATCCATTAGGTCCAGCAAATTTTTCATTACTGCTGGTCCAAATGTCTGGCCATTCTGAAAAATTTTCAGCATGTCTGAATAAAAAATAAGTAAATATATAGTCTTGGTAAACAAGTGCAAGGCTGACCCCACTTGACCCCACCTACCACACGCACCTGGCCTGCAGGGGCCAAGCAATCAAACGGATTAAATCTAGGCTCCTATATAAATTTATATTAAAGTATATTGATATAAACAACTTACATTTTTTATCTCGAATGGGCATAACATTTCTCTCAAAGTTTGCAGGTAAATGGTCATGCGCAGGAACAGCCCTTGCTTTTTTTACCTCCTTGATACAGAAGTTTATCATGATTATTATATTTAATTACCTAATTCATAAATGAACTAAGTATTCTTTTTTTATGGGGGGTGGGGGGTACCTTCTGAGAGCCTCCTTTTTTTCACTCCTGTTTAGACACTGGTCAAGATGGAGATTGATGTTCCTCTGCTTAATGGCTACTCCACAAACTGGACAGTCCACTGAGGAGAATATTGATCACAGAATCCGAGTAAATAAATTATCATACATGCAAAGAATTATTTAGATCTCTGCGAAATAAAATGAAGTATTATTGTAAGAACTACACACAATTCATTATCTTTTAACTCAAATTATGATTGTGATATCTTGACTTGAACAAACTTTGTGAAAATGAATTTTCTTTGGTATTAGCTGAAACTTAATAGTGAACACTGACCAGCTGAGCTTCACGTTACTTGGACAAACTTTCTAGTTCGGATTCCAAAGTCCACATTCAAATCAAGCTTATAACATTTCACATCTTATTTATTATTTATTCTGAATTCTGTGATTCCTTCCACAAGACTTTCCTTTTCTCTATATATTAATGGTAACATAATATCTCTAGTTTTTGAGTAGATAAACAAGGCAGCAAAGCTGTCAAATGTACAGGCAAAGAACAGAAAATAAAGATGCAAATAAGTGAAAAATTAAATTTTCACAAAAAACTGTTAAATTGCCAGAAAAATTTACCAAACAGACTGCATTGCCTATTGAAGCTGTATGTTAGACCCATGTTTCTTTCCTGTAAGTTTGAGAACAGTAAGTGACATGATTTCCCTTAAATGGTCATCATAGGAGCATTGCCCAAAATAGGGGTTTCTTCAAATTTTGATGCAACATTACATAATGTT
>NW_019773876.1:12505-37581 GCF_001039355.2 Lingula anatina | reverse complement strand
TTTTTTTTTTTTTACTCTACCTTGCTTGAACTGGTCACAATGCCGGTATCATCTGTTGCAATGGCGCTCTCCTGGCGCAGCACTCTGGCAAGGTCAGAGGTCGCAGTATTCACTGGCGGCCAATGAGAAGAGGCTACAATCTCGTCCTCAATGTGCATGTAACGATACTGCTTGGACTTGCAGCACCATTTTCTGGCCACAGTGCGAACTTTTTCTCGGACTAAACCATCCAGGATAAAGGTCTGGACAAACAAATCAACGCATTTTAAATGGTGTGCTATGAGACAGTATAGGTAGTATCATATTGACTATACTCTGAATTTATATAACAAATAGATAATTACACGAGGGACAGTTAACCTCACTGAACCCTGACGTGTATGTGTGACATTTGTCTGAATCACCATATTTTCTGTAATACATCTACCTGTTTTTTAGCACTGAGAGATGTTTTTGAATAGGCATGTGGATACAATTTGGTAACTATGTTGAGAGTTTAAACAGTGTAATTACCTACCTCAAGGAATAATGACGCCAGGAAGTTGACGGCAGCCACACACACTATAATTATTCTGAACAGCATGTCTGGAAGGTCTGCAAGCTAGATAAAAACACAATCTTACTATGTTACAAATACTGTATATAATATAATTTAAGCAAACATGGTAAAGATTAATTAAAGTTAAAACTTTCGTATAATATGCCATCACTTTTGAATGGTAATTGTTCAACATATCCCTGACTTTAGGTGTATAGAAGCAATAAATACTTAGGTTGCAATTCCTTTGATTTTACAAATTCGATTGCCTCAGGTATGTCCTTATGTAATAATGTGAGAACTCAAATTGTATTAGTTGCGACAACTCAGATTGTGTTAGTTGTGACAGCTGAAAATGTGTTAGTTGTGCCTCTCACCTCCATGAGGTCAGTCAGGAACTGAGGTGGGTAGATGGTCAGCCACACGTTGATGATCGTCACAGCTATCACGTTGATGAGGAAAAACCCTGGAACAACCAAGAGTTTTAAATATACCATAAAATTGAATGTTTTAACAGAAGGGAGCTTTCATTTTTGAAATTAAACTGCGAATACTTTCTAATCGTAAAACCAATAAAGCATGAAAACTAAAAAAAAAACGTGCTTGAAAGCATTTTTTAATCCTAAACCTGACAATGAGGCTTACTTTATTCAGAAAGAACAGCTGCTACATTATGTTAATTCCAGACTCACAATGGTCACATTTTCATTAAATAAAGGCACTTGGATTCCAATCAGTCGTGGTACCAGACCCCAACGAATACCATACACTCACTGTTGCTGCCATCAGCCTCCTAAAGAGCGCTCCCTTATGGAAGACGACTGGCGGAGTAACTGACCCCTCACACCTCAACCAGCACAATGTCTATCTCAACTACCACAATACCATCTCAACTAACACAATGTCTATCTCAACTGACACAATGCTCATCTCAACTTATACAATGCACATCTCAACACACACTTACAGTTGGTGAACATGGACCTCCTGAAGGGCGCCCCCTTGTGGAAGACCACTGCCAGGGTGACATACTGGTAGCAGGAGATGAGAGTTATGGTGGCGTTCATGTGACTGGCATACTCATCGTCAGGATTGTCCACAAAGGAGACGAACCTGAAAAAACATTTATTTGTAACCGCTGGGTACGTCATTAGCCATATTTTAACATTTTGTATAAATGTACCATCTTTTCAGAAAAAAGTTTTTAATTTTGCAATTTTACATCACTAAAATTATACACATATCACTGGCAGATCCACAATTAAAGCCAGAAAGAAGATTAGAGATTAATTTGATTTTTTTCTCTTTTTTCATTTTTTTTATCTACGTCTTTCCAATCCAGCCCTGCAATTTATCTATGACTATCAATACACTTACCAAGGCATGGTCTTTACATAGAAGAAAAAGAACGTCTGTATGCCGGTCATCAGGATCATCTGGAAGACCAGTGACATCAGTGGCTGGGCAGTAAACAGACTGACCGTCACCTTGTCCTTGGTTAGGCTCTGGTAGGCCCTGGTGTAACTGACTAGACACAGGGAGGAAGAACACTTTATATTACGATACCAAGTTAACTGAAATGTCACAGTAATATACAAATTCCATTTTCAACAAACTATTTGCCATTTTATTCTCTAATAAGAACTAGTATGTGACAAAAAACAAAAAAGGCAATAAACCTAAATAAAAGAAATCCTTTAACTCTTGGGCTAAAATAAATAACACTGTATTTTGCAAATATACCTTCACCCGCTTCACCTTATCCTTTAAATATTCAATTTCCACCAAATTTAATGCAAATTTTAAGAGATATATCTTTTACGGAATCAAATAAAACCATAACATAACAACATATTTATCAGAGAAAGGTAAAGCAACCTGCAGTTGGTGTGGCAGTATGGAAATTACAGGTTTATAACAATTTAATTTGTGTTTTGTTGTACATGTTTAAAATAAGACATGGAGTTGTATTAGGTGTGAAAAGATATGGAATGTGAAAGATGTAACAAGGTATGGAAATGTGTTAGATGCGACAAGCTGTGGGAATATGTTAGATGTAGCATGGTACGGGAATATGCTAGGTGTGCCAGAGAATTGTAAAACTGACACATTAGACAATAAGCGCAGTATTAGGTGGGACGGCAGTACACTTTTAAAACATTCCTAGTTGTGTTAGTAGTGACAACAGATAATTGCGTTAGTTGTGATATACTTACATGTGACAGCCAAAGTTGTGACAGGAATCATATCAATATACAAGAACCCAAAGTCGGTCAGGTTGTTGCCAATCTACAATATCACACAGCAAGAAACAACAACTACTCAAAGCCATGCACCGGTCAGTACTAGAGACTGGTATATATATGTATTATCATAAATATGAGGAATTTCACATTTTTAAAAGTTCTAAAAAGAGCTGTGTATATACCTCAATAGTTAGGAACACTTTATATATGAATATATTAAAACATGCAGGAAATTTCCTTGTACATATGATAAGTTGGCCAAAAAAGGCACACAAATTGGGACGAGTATAACTGGGTTGAGTCAATGTGATGCGACTATCTGCACATGTACATAAACATTATACCATCCAGTAGTCAGCCTGCGAACTTTCAATAATATGAGGAAGGTCATTATAACTTACCCAATATAATATGAGGACAGTTACAAACTGTGTCAAGCTGATACACGCCATAAACTTGAAAATCCCAAATGTTGTGGTTAGAGCCGCCTTGCCTTCCCTGTACGAAACACCATTCCGTAAAACATTCTATTAATCTATATTCATTTATGGACTGAATATTTTATTCTGGTATCCACTTTTGTGACATTAAGGAATTTCAAAATATAATTACAAATGCTCTTTAATACACCATACTTGTAACAGATTTTCAACAAAGAATTAACTGTATTCCTGAAATGTAAGCTATGCAAAGTCTTTATCAATTCCTCCCTGTCAGTAAAATACACACTGTACCTTATAAGCGTTGGCGTGCACCGGATGTTCTGCTCCTTAGAGGTAAAAGGTGACGCCACTGAAGCCTCAGCCTCCGTCAACGCAATCCCAGCATGCGCCATTTTGAGAGCTCCACAGTCATTGGCTCCATCCCCGCACATTACCACATAGTAACTGGAGAATACACCATGTGTCTATGATATTGGGTTTAGTATTGGTTAACGTTATAGTGTCAGATGTGGCAGTATTTGAATTGCGAAAATGTGTTAGGTGTGGTAATGTGTTAGGTGTGACAGTGTGTTAGGTGTGAAAGCATGTTAGATGTTTTAGGTATTGCAATGAGTTCGATGTGATAATGTGTTAGATGTGGCAGTGTGTTAGATGTGACAGCTTGTCATCAATATCCATGGATAGTGTGATTGATGTAGCATTAAACTTTTGCTAGGTCTAACCAAAGGACAGATATAAAAGCAGTTTACCCGATCTCTTGTAGCACCTCCACCAGTTGTGCTTTCTGGTTTGGAGACATTCTGGCAAATACCGTGCCTCTCACTGCAAGCTGTAATGTCAACGTTAAAGGTTTACAGTGTTATGTGATATAATTCATTCCCGGCCTAAGATGGCTATGACTATTATATTAAGTATGTCACCAGCAACGAAACCCCAAAATCTGCACATCTACATACCCCCCTGCATCCAGAGCGCATTCCCTGCCTAACAGAGATATGCCACGTTGTAACATTGCATAAGGCGTACAGGTACTTGCAAACTTTGCACTATTCTGCATAACACTTTATTTGTTTGGAGCTTGTTTGTTTAGACCAAATTTTTGTAAGTTTAGTCAAATAATTACTGAGATATACCCGGCATAGCAACATTGCATATACATACTTTGGGCAGTATCTCTGGATACAGTTGCTTAGCAACAGCCCATGTCTTCCCTGTGACTGCAATATGGAATTTGTTGGCTTGCTCCATGACGAGGTTGACGTCACCCTAGGAACAGAGATTGGCTTATTGTTTACCTTATCTACAAGTTGGCATCTGGTTGCATTTTACTTTATTCGTTCAAATTCTCACATGCAAATACCCATGTATGTACATAAATACCTAGAGACACGACACACATACAAACGTATATGTACATTTTCTCTTATTTTTTAATTGACTTCCATGTATATTAATTTATTTTTACAGGTATGTCTATTAATACATGCCTGTTTGTGATGATTCATACATCAATGGCCTGTGATTTCACTTACCAGTTCTCGCACTTTCAGCTCTTCGATTCTCTCGCTGGTCTCCTCAGCAACCACCCACTCTAACCTGGGGTTAAGCTCAGCTCCAGAGGGAGGGGATGCAGTGGCCAGAATGACATTCTGTCCTGGCTGTATCATTCCGCACTCCCTGGCAACACTTAGTGCTGTCAGCATGTTGTCACCTGTCATCCCAA
This sequence comes from Lingula anatina, assembly GCF_001039355.2. The sequence continues at coordinate 32,631 of NW_019773876.1, read as the reverse complement.
GGACAGAATGTAGTGAAATATAACAATGTGATATATCACAGACCAAGAAAAAAACACTTTTACCAAGATAAACACGTAAAATACTGTTTAGTTTCAAAACTACAGTGTACGTGTCCGTCTTACATTTCTCCCACATCTCTACAACAATCAATACAATGCCTTCCTCTGAGTTTTGCCTAGTCTACCTCACTCTGAGTCTTGACAGGATCCTACTCTCGACAAACCCTATTAAGTTTCCTTGTCACAGCCATACAGGCATTAACTCATTTTCACTTTCAAATTTAACACACTGCCTCCTTCTTATGACAACATCAAGGTTATCTATAACATCAGGTGAGCACGTGTATTACATTTTCATCTCAACTAACACATCGACTGTCTCAACTAAGACATTTTTCAGCTCAACTACCACATTGTCCATCTCAATTAACGCAATCTTCACCTCAATTTAGACAATGCACATCTCAACTACCACAATGCCCCTCACCTGTTATCATCACTGGCCTTACATTGGCCTCCTGCAGCACTTTGATGGTAGAGGCACTTTCTGGTTTCAGCTTGTTCTCCATCACCAGCAGTCCTAGAAAGCTGAGGTCACATTCCACTTCTTCCCTACAATGTAAGATTACATGAAAGCATTAATGCCAGGCATGGCCTAAGATTGAGGATATATGCACGAGCAAAAGCTAATTTAGATGAGACATAAAATCGTATTGACCTAAAAGCTTAGAAGCAGTGTCTGTATATAACCATAGTAGTGTTGATCTTGCGATGACGTGTTAGATAGTGACATCTGTCTGCAGAGATGTACACACACACTGCCAATATTCAATACACCAGAAAACAACAATCTCAGTCTGCAAACTCCTCATGTACCTTGCCACTCTCTGTATCTTCACATAGTTCAGCTTGGGAAGAGGTCTCCATGCCAAAGCCAACACGCGGTAGCCTTGCTCTGTGTACTGCATCAAGACATTGTGGAAGTTCTTAGGAACTGAAATAAAATAATATAATTTCTAATTAAAATCATCGCAAAGCATACTGATCTGAAACATTTGTTATAGCAAATGCGGTCTGAATATGTAGAAAGTTATAATGAAACCGAAACAAACATAAAGACAATTACATATTTTCAAAGGTGCATACAGCAAGCAATCTTGATAAGTAAGCCATGATATATTGAGGAATAAAATAATGTGTTATATAACGTCTAACTTTCATCTAAGAAAACACCAGTCATAAACACATCTACCTGTTTCCGGTTTTGACAGGGACTCTATCTTCTCTGGGGATCCTTTAGCATACAGCTGGAAGTTGTCGTGTCCCAGAATCCTCACAATCACGGACATTCTCTGGAGGGCAGAGGTAAAGGTGAACTGCCGGACAATACCCACCTCTAATGGCGCCAACTGTGAGGAGAAAAAATGACACAGCTGATTTTATCATACATTTTGTTGAGTAGATATGTTGAAAAAGGGTTTTATATATAAATTTGATCTGCCAGTGAATCACACGGACTGTCTTCAGTATATGTTTCAGCAATACGTTCTAGGTGTGACAGTGTGTTTGTTGTGACAGTGTGTTAGTTGTGACAGTGTGTTAGATGTGGCAGTGTACCTCAGGAGGCAGGTTGGCAGCATTTACGATATCAGGCCGTGACGGACGGACGATGGTTGGAGCCAGCGATTCATACTTATTGGTCTCCTCTTCTCCTGGTTCTTCCAATTCCTGAAGAATAAATTGACATCAGTCCATTTCAAGCTGATATTTTCATTGTCGTTTCTTTAAATTAGCTTATGTAACTGATATTGTGAAAGATTTTTTGTAGTTAGAACTTTGTTGATTACCTGTATCTTCCCTCATTCAAGGGCATTTGAAAACATAGTCAAGTTATCCCAAATCTACTAATTGATTAGCAGGAATCTTGCAAAACTGTATACACTTAAAAACTTTTTAGACATATTCAGACATTACCCAAGCATCGCGTAAAATTTTCTTTTTTAATCATTTAAACTGTCATTGGCATTTGCATACCAGATGTCTCCTCTAAGACGTTCTAGTGTCCAGTGTTCTCCGTGTGTATCATCTAAAAAATCAGTACTTACCCAAGTGGTGGCTTCAAACATTTTCACATCCAGAGGATCACCAGAGATGTCTCCTTCTATCCTGGTCAGAGAGTGACAGGTTGCCATGGAGATGAGAAGGTTGTCTTCAGGCAAAGTGTTTGCTTCGTGGACAACATCTTGGAATCTAAAAACAACGAAAAAAACGCTCTGAAAAAACACTGCAACAAAACTCAATGACAACTTTGATTCTGATAAAATTAACAAAGCTTATTACAACCTAAGCTATGTGGTTCTAAGATGTTATCTGCTCACCTGCCTTCCTCCGCAGGTACCACACCCCAGATATCCAGGCCATCTTCTGTAAGGGTACCTGTCTGGAAACAGTTATACCGGTAATATCGTTTTAAATATATGTGATAAACAAAATTACTAAACAAAATAATTGAATTATTTTCATATTTCAACTTTTCAAATTAACACCGAGTTCAGTTCATAAACAGAAAAGAAACAAAATGAATCTGCATTAATTTAAATGTTATTAAATTATTTGATTTCTGGTTTGGCACACAATAAACAAAAATGACAGAGGCACTATATGAGATTTTGTGGAATTATTATCCGTGTAGACACCAAAATGAAAGCCTACATGTACCTAATTTAAGAGCAAATGTGCATGTCTACCTTATCAAAGCAGACCACATTAGTGGATCCACACACTGGGATGGTGGCCGGGTTGATGCAGTAGATACCAGTCTTCTTAAGGCGGCTCTGTGCGAACACTGTGCCAATGGTGAGTGCCGCAGGGAGGGCCGGGGGTACCGCTATGGTGATTAAATCTAGAGTACGGAGAACTATGTCTCCCGGCTCTTCTTCATCACCCACCTGAATATACATGATTATTTGTACTGAAAGTTCTTAGTGTGTCTTGTTTTCAAAAACTGTGACCGCGTAAAAAAGAAAACAACCATATATATGTGTTCGGCCCAAATGTGACCTCACAAAAAGTCAATAATAGTACAACATGATAGCATATGATAAACCATTACAAAGACAAATTTAGTTTATATTATTTATGCTCCCTGCATGTCAATGTGTGTTATGCATCCTCACCATTATGACTATGACATAGATGAAACCCATGAAAGCAATGGCGGCCAGGGCACCAACAAACAAGTACGCATCTTGAGTAAACTTGAAGTTCATTGGCTTTGGAAACATAATGGACCTCACCAGTTCCCCCTTGGCCGTCATAAAACCTAGAACAGACTTTTAGTATTTATAAAGCCAATCAAAGACATCTTATAATTTTATACCAAACTTTTTAAATAATAAATACGTGAATATATAAGGACAATTATACTAGGAACATGTGCACAAAATAAACATTTATTTGATACATACTGCAAAATGACTTTCTGGCAAACCACTAACTACATTGGTACCATGGCATTGTGTGTTTAAACAATGATTCTGTAACAACAATAAAAACTTCTGACTGAGCCTAAAATGTGGCATGACATCGTCTACCTGTACAAGTACAGAATATATAATTATTTATATGATAAAGTTTACCTGTCCTGAGGACCACTGCCTTCACTCTCTGTCCTTTATAGAACCTGGTTTGTATAACTCTAGTCCCACAGTACAGGATATGGCGCGAGTGATGACTCATAGAGAATGTCTCTTCAGCAGAGCCTGGGTTGGGCTTAGGAACTGGTGTTTTGGTGACAGGGACACTTTCACCTAGAATAAATTGATTCTGGTAATATGATGTCTTTAACTTAGATCTATAGATAGAAAATAAACATAATTAAAATAATTAATACAATACAGTGTAGTCCGAAGATTTAGCAGTCCGATGGTTGATTGGCCCAAATGTTCGCTTTGGAACCCTCGGACCAACGAACCCTTTAAATAAAATAAACTTTTGAAAAAGTTATGGTTTTTTGGACTAAAGAACTTTTGGCCTCATAAACGTTCGGACTTTTGACAAGCACCTTTTACTACACGTACACTGTATACCTGAAAGTATGCTCCCACTGATTATACAACCTATTGCCTACCTCAGCATCATACAGCCAATAGATGGCACTACTATACATACCTGTCAGCATGCTCTCATTGACAATACAGTTTCCAGCTATGAGGACAGCATCACATGTCATGATGCAGCCATGTCGTGGAATTTCTAGGATATCTCCAGGTACTAGAGAATCTGAGGACATCTCACTAAAATCTAATTAATATCCTTCATTTAAATTCCATATCCAATATAGAAGAACATATAGACATATGTGTCACTGCCTTAAGAAAGACTATATATATGCTAGAATTTTAGTTCATAAAACTATACACAATAAGTTTACTACATATATAACTGTGCTCTGGATTCATGCCTGATGCTTGCCTGCGTTTCAATATTTTAACTTATATATGTCAATAATTAAAGAACTTCAGACAAGCAGGCATATATAAGTATGTGGAAAATAGAATGGCAGAGCATCAGATGTGCTTCACTGGGACAGGTTTAACTAACCATCAGCATGTGTCCCTTGCTTTACTGTCACCGTGTCCCGGCCATGAATGGTATTCTTCAGTTTTCTCTCCATCTGGAATGGGTGTTTAATTCTATAAATGAATTCAATGTTTTAATGTAATGTGTGCAGATGCATGTGCGCATGTTGTTTTTGCAAAAGTCTCTTCTTTGAGAAACATGAATATCGTTGGTACTGGAACTTACATTTAGTATCTGATCGATGTTGCGGTCTCAACCTAAGACCGGGTAAATGACCTGGCTGGACTGGTCCTCTGGCCTAAATCGGTCAGGTGTTTTACAATGTTGGCTCCAGTATCAGAATAATTCACATTTCTCATTCTCATTTTACTGGATGACTAACAACATAAACACAGGTCTCTTCCACTGTAACAAGCACCCTCACCTTCCTGATCTGGTATATGGCCACCACGATGGAGACTGAGGTGATGAGGACAATGGTGCTGGCGTAATAGTAGTACACATCCGCGTACCACAGGGCACAACTGAACACTTGGAACACGTAGAACGGGCTGAAAATCTGGAGCAGAATTGGCACCCGTAAGTATCTCCACGGTGGAGGAGGAGAGTAATTTAATAACTCAACATTCTGTCTCTCCTCATGAGGACTTCAATTGTCCACTGATGGTTGCTATGACATCAAAGACCCTCCTCCTGAGGTCTTCATCTGGTCACTGATTGATACTATGACAACAATAGACCCTCTTCAAAAATTCTTCACCTATTCACTGGCGGTTGCTATGGCAACGCTATAGCCTCCTCAACTGTACACCGATGGTTACCAAATTAAAGGTAAAACTTTGGAAATAAATTGATTGCCATAGATAGACAGAAGCAGATCAGTTAATGATAATAAAGCCAGTGAATCACCCACCTGCTGTATAAATATCTTCAAAATAGGAGTAACGTGGACCTCAATGTAATTTGCACCATAAAGCACAATTCTGAAAAAAAACAAAAACGTGTATCTGACATGGAGAAACCAAATCTCAATGTGTTAAAAAGATTCCAATCCCAAAGAATAATATGCTGCCTCACATTTAATTTCGTTTTTAAGACATTACAAGGGGTAAGAAGGGCAGATAGGGTGTCTTTTTTGTGAAACTTTGAGTGTTCAGTATACCATCAAATGATATACGTACATCCTGAATTCTTTGTTTTTTCTCCAAAATGTGAGAGACTAAAGCTTACTGAATCTGTCCACAAATTTCAATCCTTTCAGCCCCACTTCTTCCTCTCAAACTTTACAATACAAGCGGCATCATGAAAAATACACAACTCACTCATACAAAATATTAACACTTTAACACTTTAGTTTCTCACCTTCTTGCTCTCTCGTCTGCACTGACTCCTTCTGCTTCATAGAAATATGCGCAAGACACTCCCTCTTCCAGACCCCTAAGACAGGATGATGGGTACAGGAATTAACAGCTGACATTATTTTATAAATTTATAAATGAAAATCATTAAATGAGGGGGGAATTTCAAAAATATAATAAATTGTAACAGGTTACATGTGCATGGTGGAATGATTAACCTCTACAATTTTACCGAAATATCATGAGTTAATTACTTGAGACGTTCAAAGCTCTTGAGCTCTGCATTCCAAATATATTTGATCTTCTTGTTCACAAAGTTTCTTATAATGGCTTCGGGCTGAAATAAAAACAAAACAGAATTTTAACAGGATTTAAAAGTAAATTAATTAAACACGCATTAGATAAAAAACACAAACAGAATATATCAATTTCCAAACAGATTATACAGACTCCACAAATGTTCAAGTGAAAATTGCTGAAAGAAATTCAACGTATGCATTGTTTTTCTCCAAATCCCAGTTGTAAGTAATGTTATTTCTAGCCTTGATATATTTCGATAACAAAGATTCATTTTACTTTTTCCATTGTATTTCTTGATGAGGTCTTGGTCAGGTTTGCCTTGGGATCCAGCGATATATGTGGGACGTGAGTCAGGGACTCCACACTCTCAAAGCTGGACGACAGGTCTGGATCCACGCTGAAACACACACAGAGGTAGTCACATGAAGACTAACAGAGAAGTAGCCGCATAAAGACTAACACTTAATTACACTATATACGAGTCAAAAAATGGAACTCTGATATTTGACTTCCAATTTATCACCAGAATTTGGCGCTTTCGTTCCAATAAAGGAAACAGTCTTATCCAACACCAAATTAATTTACTTTGTTTTGGTATAGAGAAAAGCATATATGTAACAATTAACTGACGCGTTGGGAAGAAGAACTGATTTGAAATGACAAACGCTACCTCTGTCCCTCCCTAGTAACTGTCCTCACTTTGTTGACTGACCACTGCAAGTACTGGTCCTGAAATATAGGTCACAATAAACTAAGTATGGTTTTTATGTTTTGTGATTTGCTTAGCTGGGATCCAATCCTCACACTGCATTATATTATAAGATTGGTCAGTTAACATTGTAAATACAAGCACGCTGTGACACGAACACTGATAAATTTAACATACCGCCACACAAAACACACTGTCCACCTAACACACTGTCACATCTAACACACTGTCACATCTAACACATTGCCTCAACCAACACACTGTCACATCTGACGAATTGTCACAATTAGCCTATCACAGTTACATGAACACACTGTCGCATCTAACACGCCGTTATATTTTACAAGTTGTCACACCAAACACACTCTCACTCTCCCCAACACACTGTCACACCTAATACACAGTCACATTTAACACACTAGCTCTCAAGTGAAACAATGACAAGATCAACTTACCTTCAATAACACACGGGTGGCCTTGCTAAGTGAACAGCGAGAGTGAGTACATTGTAACATCCAGTCCCGCCTCCAGTAGAAAACTAAGCCCAGGAACCCCGCTGTCGCCACTAGGAACACTCCACTTATGACACATTTGAAGATACTTCTTCTGTGCCCATAAATTTCCTGCAAACAAAGCGTTCACTAAAAATGAAGCCTACATGCAGGGTGTTTACATCCTAGTAAAAGTATGCGGTAAGAGAGAGAGAGAGAGAGAGAGAGAGAGAGAGAGAGAGAGAGAGAGAAGCAGAAGAAGAGAGAAATTTTTAGTTCGGCAAAAAAATATTGTCATTAAAAAATAGCTGACTTCAAAAATCCATGCTCATACCATCTGGTCCTCTTCTCCTGGGTTCACATACGACTTGTTGGGGTCCATTGGAGGGGGCCCCGTACGAGTGATCTTCACATCAGAGGACATGGCTGCCTTTACTGCATGTAACATACAGAAAACGTGTGTAGAAATTACACATGGCATTTTACATATATACAGTACGAGTGATTTCCATACCAGATGCCATGGTTGTATTGTTACATAGAGAAAATATGGGTAGATTACAGATGGTACTAGTATATTACAGAAGTTCATTTCGAGTGATCTTAACATCAGATGACATGCCTGTCCTTGTTTACATATGTTAAATGCCAGAGGCGGATTTAGGTAGGGGGTGTCAGGGGGCTCCTGACTACCCCCTCCCCCTTCGATTTCTGAAAACAATCACAACAATGGTTCTCTCTTGAAATTATAATTTTGACTAGCTGCATCATACCTTTAAACCCCAGTACATGCTGGTAGTAACGCTCTGATAACTTCTACATAGCACAAACGCCTTGTTCTGACACGGACAATACACATTCAGGGGCGGATCCAGGATTATATGAAGGGGGGGGGGTCTGTGGATGGGAAGCCGACTCCCCCCACACTTTGGGGTCCGCTGAAAGGCCGCATAAATTTTCGGTATTTTAAAGGGCGAACGGTGCCATTTAGTACGGTTTAAAGGTATGATCCAGCTAGTCAAAATTATAATTTAACGTATCGACGAATTCACCACGAGTATTTCGTAACGTTACTATATAGCTTCCATTGCATCTAGCTTTACAGTTCTTAAATTGTCTCGAAATACATGGTTTCTGTAACATGCATAGGAAGACAACAAGTGACTCAACTTTTGGCAACAGTTAATACTTGCGGACACCCAGAAACTATGCTCTAACTGGCGTGTCAAAATCCAATCAGCAATTTTAAAAGATAAAAAAATTATATGTCGCACGCAAACGACTAGCTCATTAAAGTTATTTGGGTCGTCTCTGCGTAAACATTCATTTATAGTCAATGTTTTCCACAAAAGCCAACAACATACCACTATATATTTTCAAAATGCATACCGATGAGAAGTACCAAAGGACTTATTTTCAAATTACCAAAAATGAGATATTTGAACGGATGTTTCTGCTAGCTTAATTATGTGCTGTATGTAAACGGGGCAGATAAGCACTATATCTAAGAGATCAGATACATGTAAGTAGGTAAAATTTACAACAAATAGTTTGAAGAATGTGCAGTTTAAATTTCTTTTATGGATTATCGAGTAAATAATAATGTTTATTCCTCGCATGATGACTATATTAAAATTGTATAAGGAAGAAGTAAAAGCGGTTTATATGGGTAACTGGGAATCCTCATTCCGCCGAAGCTCGGTTTAAAATGTACATTTGAAGTAGTTAAGGTAACACCATGAAAATATAGCAATCCATGATAAACGAGTTCTAAGACGTCTTTACTTATTTTATACAAGTACATTCATGTCCCAGATGAGGCAGCAATTTAAAAGACTTACCTTGTGTAAATATTCCAGCAGCTGAGTTAGGTTTACCTTTTTTGTTGTCGTCTTACAACAATGTTTTTTAAAGAATCACTGAGCAAAACATTGCTCCCCACAGCGACTGCCACGATATCAGATTGCAATGCAGGCTTCGTGTATAGTTAATTAATTAGAGTTAATTAAAACAAAAAATTAGATAATTCTGTCCTGGTATCTGCCCTGTGCGGACATCAAGACGCTCAGAGTTCAACTTTACCACTTTTTACACCTACCGGTAGAACGCCAGTCCCGCGCTGTGCGCTACCCTCCACTTAGTACAGTAATGAACGACTCCTTTGTCAAAATCAGTAGAATATACAAAGTTCTGAATTTTTTTTTCCTGAACCTGTAGATCTGTCTTTCGTCAGCTGATTGACCTGCAAGGTAAACAGAAAAGTTCTGTTTATTTTCCTGAGATAAGGTATAGGTAAAGGACCCCCAATGTCATAACATGCATACCATCGTCTCCTCTTCACCTGACATCTGACCCCGTCTTCTGTCATGAATGGCAATAAACTGAAGCACTAGCAGGTGGAGGTATGGAGATTGGGGGGAGTGGACGGTAGATAAAACATGCACGTTTTCTTTGCTTCGCTGACCAGGTTATGTATACCAGAGCGTCCAGGGTGCTGTGCAGCCCATCACCACCCCCACCCCCACCCCGCTCGCACCCCATACCTAGTGGTTAATGGTATTGGGTAGGTCTACTGGGTGAAATATTCTCCAAGACTTCAGTCCGAGGCGATAACCTCCAATGCTGTAACCATGTACTCTGTTTCACGAATAAAAGTAAACAAAAATTAAGTACTATATAATAACTTACAAGACTGCTTTAACTACAAAATATAAGTACTATATAATAACTTACAAGACTGCTTTAACTACAATACGTTTGTAGATTTTATGTTTACACATACATCTGACGTGCTGCCCGTTTAAGCATCTACGTGCATTGGTACACAGGTTAAATGTTTACCTTCACCTAAATATGTACATGTGGACTTAGTACACGGCAGGATAGTAACACATACATGTATATACATGTACAGGAAACAACCACCTCCCCCCAGCCCAACCCGTCAGCCCCTCCCACCCTTAACCACTGGACACATGCCTACGTCTTTGAAAGGCTTCCAAGCATGTCCTAAAAGCACACCAGCCTGTCAGTGTATTACCTGCGGGGTACAATACTGCTGGCCGATACAATGACCGACCACCACGCTTGGCCAACTCTGCATAAAAGAGTGAACGGCCACTGACCGTTATCTAAAGAATGTGACATTTATGGCTGGACATTTAGGGGCGTTGGTCAGTCATGATAACGGTAAACAGTATGTGTGTGTGACAATGTCGTCTGCAGTCCATAAATAAAAATGTAGATGCACTCTACAATCGTAGCTCCTGGCACGGCTAGGATTGAGTGATGGAGGGGTAGGGGGAGAGGGGTCACCTATTTGCTGAGGGGGCACACTTAATTCTAGTAAAATGTGTACCTGCAATTTACACTCAGTACATTGAATAACTTCGGGCGCCTTATGCTGATGTTCTATTTTAAGATATCGCTGTGATAACAACACCCCTACCTGTGCCTCTTCATGCCCGCAGCACTGCTATTACATGACATTACATTGATTCGCTATCTTCTTAACTTAAATACCTAGTACTCCTAGAATTGTTAATTAATACTTTATTGGAGATGTACATGTAACAGAAAGGTAGTCAAAGACCCAGAGGTCGTTATTTCAGTTGAACAAATCAAGTTCCAGCTGCAGGTAGGCGCTGTACACACACCCGATCATTCTCCACCGCTAATTTAGTTCTATATTTTGTCATTTACACCTGTCACGTGGGTCCCAGCACCGCCCTGCTGTCCGATCATGTTCATACTTGGACCTCCTGATACCAGTCCCACACATCAGACTAACTTTAGGTTCATACACACTGGCTTGGACCTACCTTCGGTGCACCTTCGCTCCCTGACTGCGACAATTGTCGACCTCTCTAAGCGTCATGGTCTAGATCTGACCTACTATTTGTGTACCTGTAAAAGTTCACAAATCAGTGTGACAGGAATCTTGTCTCGATAAGTGTCAGTGACCTCGCTTTTCGATAACTACCAGTACTGTCACCACGAGGGAGAAATATCTATGATACTACAAGTATAACTTGAAAAGACTGGGCAAAGAGGCGTATCTTGACTGATAGTATGAACAAGACCGAGTTATCTGTCGGGAATAGCACTGGAGATATCTTGGTGTGTTACGTGTGTGTGAAAAAGAGAGTGAGTAATAAAACATCAGTGTTTTCATAAAAGAGAGCTTTAAATGCACACCTAACAGAGAACTTGTGCAACAGCGCACAACATCCAGGACCAAAAAAAATACGAGTAGCTACATTTCTGTCGGAGAAGAAGGGCACGTCAACAAAACAGTGCAAACAAGTGACACGGCCCTCCCGCATGCCTGTGCATTGACCCTGATTTGTAATGTACAGGTGGAGCCACTTTACAGACGTGTCCCTGCACATAGCTGGAGTATGGGCCGTTTATGAATGCTTGCTAAACGCATAGGAGAGCCAACTTTTTTTATGTAGATGGCGAGATAGGCGCATGGCAATAAGTCATCGGTGTGGCTGTTGTAGAGAATAACTTTCTTATGTAGTGTTATCACGAGAAAATTCCATCTAATGTCGCCCTTTCGTTACATCCCTGTCATAAACAGTAGACATGTCGATATATCTACGTCTTAAATTTTTACCCGACCTTAATAAAAAAAATAATAATAATAATAGTTAATCGCAAAAGGTCATTAGTGGCAGTTTGAGTCTAGTTAAAGAGCTAGGCTGTGTGGACATACTACTTTTATATAATAATAATAATAATAATAATAATAATAATAATAATAATAATAATAATGTTTATTCAGCCATAACATATCACTTTCATATTATATTCAACATTTCAAGGTAACACGTACACGTCACGGCAAAATTGGAATGCTTTGATTGTTCCAAACACCCCCCCCCCCCTCCCTCCGACCAGTGAAGACGTTGCTGTACAGATAAATGTACTGCAGAATGTGAGAGGCGCTCAGACACCGAGCCACGTGTGAAGTTTTACATTGTGCCCCTCACATATCAACGACTTCATGCTCGCCGTGGTCCCCCATTTCTAGCCCAGATAGCGTAAAACGTTCATGCAGTGGGCTTTCTTAGAGATCACTAAGCTATGGACAGTTAATTCTTGTACATCTCGCTGAAGAACTCCACGATGAAATCGTCAATAATTCCTTTGTCCGGAATCTTGGCCATCATGCCGTACATGGCTGCAGTGCCGCCCGCTGACTGGCCAGGGTTTGCCTGGAGGGAGAGAAACTTGGTTTTAATTAATCTAAAAATATTTTTGATAAAGTTTTAAATCTGATCTTCCATCAATGTGAGTAAAGTTCATTGACGAAAGATGCATTTGAAATTATTTTTGACGCATAAGCCCTCCAGATGCCAACTTATACATGTAGTTTCAAACAGTGAAGCTTAAAGAAATCCCTAAGGATTTCATTTCATATTAGCCGAAAAGTGATATTTGAATGAATATTTACTGCTTTCTTTCTATGCTACATGTGACGGGATGGTACGTCTACTTACGACCAAAACAGTGAAGAAGGCGCAGTTTCAAAGCTCTTTTATGGCTGATCGAGAGATTAATTCTGTTTATCCCTTAGCATATCGACTTTATTTGAGTCGTAGATGAAGCTAGCAGAAGTGGTTTATATGCGTTACCGGGAATTCACGCTCGGTTAAAATTGTATCTTTAAACTAGACTTATACACACATTCTTCATTGCGCTAGTTGTGACAAGCTGATTGCTCTTACCTTCACTTCCTCTGCCGCCGCCTTCAGGTCTGCAATGAAACCGTCCAGCACATTCAGATGGTGAGGCATCAGCGTGAAGTGAATAGAATTTGGAAGTTGCTGACGTTCTATTTTCCAGCCTGAAATTAAGGTATAATAATAACAGGATTTTCAATTTTAAACACGACGTTATTTGTCACTGGCGCACACCAGAATCCTAGATGGAGTCTAGGTTTACAAGTTACACAGTATAAATATCATGCTAAGCTATCATTGCCTTATTTAGAAATTAAACTATGGCCTTTCAAGGGTGATTCCAGGGCGTCAAAAAAAGCGAAATGGTGCTGGGGGACTGTGAAGGTGGGGTGAGGCCAGGGGCAAATTGGCCAGCCATTTGTTTACGAAAAGGGCGTTGTTTGCTACTTTTGTTCTTTAGACTATCAGCCAGGACCTAACCCTTAAATAATCCACCCAAATGATCTTCATGCATGCGCAGCCCATTGCCCAAACTTACCTTTATTCTCCAGGATATCTGCCAGGACCAGAATATCAAATTTAGAATCTGCTGACATCAGTGCAAATATAGTCATATTTGGCTCACCGACCACCTGCAGGCTCTAGGAAAAACAAAAACAAAATATATTAATAAATAATAATACATTCCTAGGTCGGTTCTTTCCTTAATTATTTTGATCCCTGTTAAGAATTTTAATTCNAATAATACATTCCTAGGTCGGTTCTTTCCTTAATTATTTTGATCCCTGTTAAGAATTTTAATTCGAAAGAACCGCCCCTTTTGCTGGAAAAAGGTCCACTCTGGGTAAAATTTGATCTAAGTACATGAAGTTTTTATGGGAAAAGGTCCACTTTTTCAGAAAAAGACCTCCCCCCCCCTTTTGAAATTGCTAGCTACGGGCCTGTACATGTAAGTTGATAAGTGTTCGCTGTATCAGTCAGGTGTGAAGTAAATGTAATCAGTCATGTGACACTCATGAGACTACACCTAGATCATACTGCTACCAGACTGAGAGAGGAGAGGGACGTGTAAAACTGGTTCTCTAGCTTGCTTTGACTCTACAGACTCTACAATTATGTAAGTGTTTGGGTTTGTTCTAATTCTATGTATTTATGGAGACTGTTGTTTTATTTATTTTTATTGACTGGTGTAACGTGACAGAGAGTCCCCCGTGACAGAGGGTTCGTTTCCCATTCATTACTTACAGGAATATTACGCACAGCGTCCAGAACTTTGTCCCTAGCGTTCATCAGTTGACGGGCGATATCTGTGTACCCGTCCTCTCCTAAAACCCTCATAGCTGCCCAGGCCGCGGCGATGGTACCACCTACAGTGGATAGAGGGCAGTATTGTCACTAAAATTCGTTTATCTTAAACAGTTTAACCAACATTCTGTCTCTCACTGTCTAACATTGTATTAACACAGTTTCAAGCGGTAGACATCAAACATTACACCTGTATCTTTACCTGGACGACTTCCCGCCATGCTCGGCGACCCAAACAACCCTCCTGGCCATCCTGAGTACGCGAAGATCTGGTATTTCCTCAGCTCTTCACTACGGTACAGCACCACGCTGGCGCCCTAGAAGTGGATACACTATGTCTTATTTGGTTAAAACTGTGTTGTTATACCCCTGTAGATTGATTTAAGAGGGTCCTCGGAATGCCATCAAAGGTCCTATGCAGAATAGGGGACTAACTAGTCCGAGGGTCAAATATGGCGACCTACTAAAAAGCTTGTCGTATAATCCTAATAGACACTGAAGAGATATCCCGTGGGGAAGTATTCAAGTGGGTCGGCCATATTTAACCCTCGGACTAGTTAGTCCCCTATTTTGAATGGGGTCTAATATATTTTTCCTCACATACTACCTGTGTAAACATATATACTCCACATCCTTCTAGTTGGGCGACTGAATATTTGCTGTCGTAGTGCAGGTATATAATCAGAGTGACCGTGAGTTAACTCAACAATTATACTCACCTTGAAAGTATACCCATACTTATGGAGGTCAGCTGACATTGACGTCACGCCAGGCAACCGGAAGTCGAACGCTGGGACCTGGTAACCCAATTTTTCCACCCTGCAATATTCGTGTTAAAAATGTACGCAAACACCACAACACATGTAACAGTGAATATTAGAATACCTACAAAAGGTCGGGTAAATCAGATACATGTAACGACTCGACCAAAATAAAATCCTAGTAAAGTCAATACTATAATATACAGTACATGTAATTCCCCTTGTTTCTTCACACCACTCTACAACTGTCCTCCTTTCTAATGGCTGTGCCATGGAGACAAAACCTAACTCAACTCTATAGTGAATATGGAATGAATATTACCATGGCAACATATAACCTCCAACACAAGCGTCAACATGTAGAGGTAGGCCGCGTCTGACGGCAATCTCAGAGATCTCAGGAATAGGGTCCACGACGCCATGACAGTACTGGGGTGCAGACGCCAGGAGGACGATCGTCTGCGCAGTGATGGCCTGCAACCAAATGAGAAAGATAATAATTTATTAAAATTTAATTTGAACGTTTAAAGCACAATGCCTGGTAGACCAATACACAGTATCAAAAGGACATCCGATGTTCAAGAAGTTACTGTTTATTAAAAGAAATCAAGTGAAATACGTTTATTAAAACAATACAAGGATAATAAAGTTTCACGAATTTAATTTTCTCTTCAAGTCTCGACTTTTCTTTAGGAATGTAAACAAGTATGGGATCCACTTTGGGGGCCAATGCACCACAATCACCAGGTCTGAGAATTTTCTCAACAGCATCTTAGGGCAGTCACATTTAGGGACATTACTGGTGGAACCCCAACAATCACACACACGCACCACTCTCAAACATACACTCATGCTCTCTCAATTTACAGACCACGCCCCCTCACTACCGTTTTCACGTGTTCATGTCTCTGAGATCTCTGGTACACGGTCACCGTGACCAACTCCAGACCGAAGTAATACCCTCACCTGTTCATACTCCGCCATGTCTGGTCTCTGAGATCCCTGGTCCACGGCCACTGTGACCAGCTCCAGACCGAAGTAATGGGCCGCCTTCACGAACGCCGGGTGGATAGTGACGGGCGCTACCTGCAGCAATCAAACAGCGCCGTCAACACAGGGGAAGGTATTATGAATATTTTACCTCTTCGTATTATTTATTTTTACGTTATAAATTTCATTTTATTTCTTGTTTAAAGGCTGTAATGTCACTAATTTCTAATACAATTTTATTGCAAAACAGTGTTGATACTGGGATGATTCTTAGCGTTAATATCATTTTGACTTAAAAAAAAACATTTGTTTCAATCTATACTGCAATATATAAATACAGTTTACCTACCATGTTTGGAACTTTGATGTGAGGGAAAAGTTTCCTTGCCCTGTCCCTGTACGTTTTTACCGCCATAAGAATGCTTTCCGTGCCTCCTGACGTAAGAGAGCCGACCACGTGACCATCCCCGTGAAGCATATTGGCGCTCATAGATATCACTTCAGTTTCAAATTTTCTGAAAAAAGTAATTTTTTTAATTAGTTTTTTATTTTTAAACCTCAAGAAGCAAGTATATTTAACAGTTAGGAAATAAATCTTTTCATATGATACAAATTTAATCACAGTGCTATTCAATGTTTTCAGTTTTGCCAATTTGTACTCATATGGTGGGTATAGAAACGTTCATTTCATGAAAAATAGTTTACAAAATATTCTTCTAGCATTGTTAAATTGAACGAACAACTAGAGTTATAATTTGTTATTTCTGCAACCAGTAGCGTACATGTATATGCAGTTTGTGTTACAAGAAAGTAGGTACCCGGTATATATACAGTAGAGCACCTGTACTGTGCGCCCGAATAAGACAGGGAGGAAAGCCATTTTAAGGTTAAGTCATCTAAAAGTTGTCGGAAATTTCAGCGCTTTTCGTGAGTGCTATTTTCCATAGGTATATATATATGTATGTTATCACGTGTCAGCCTACCGTAGACTGGGGAACACCATGGGACTGAGCGCGTTCTCGTGTAGGAAAGCGTGGTGGGCCTCCAGCACAAGTTTATCGTGGTGAGTAGAGAGCTGGGGTTGCTCTGAAACATAAAACACCAACAAACGTAAGGGATGTTCATTTAACAGCTTAACACAGTACGTGTGAGATCAATTTTGAACTCGAGAAGGCAATACTCAGTTTTGCTAATTTGTCTATCGCGACATTTCCTATTTTTACATGTACATGTCTTATAAAATGTGTGCGCTGTCTGTTCGCCGTGCTCTCACCAGTATAAAGGTTGAAAGCCTCGAGCTGCACTTGCTCCAGCTTGTCGTTCTCCTGTGTGTAGACATAGGCGAAGATCTTCCCTTCCTCCATCACAGCCACCTCCCGCTCCTTCATGGCGTTCATTTCCTTTAACAGTTCAGCTGGCGGAATTCCTGAGGAGACCAGAGATCAACTGATTACCAATATGAACAGTTCTATGCTGGTTGTGAATTTATATGTGTGAAACCTGGGTATCTAATTTACTTTGCACATGAAGCGACACGTGTTCTGCTAGAGAAGTACTGGTAGCCTATAAAAGTTGTAACCAGAATTTTAGACGAACATTTTTTAACTAAGAGGAAAAAAATATTTTGTGGTCGAAGAATTTCCAAAATTTATTTATTTAAAAATTCAACCGTCTGGTTGCTGCTAAAAAAACAAAAGGTGTACATGTACTACCTGTTTTTGGTATCACAACAATCCTCTTGGCGGCCGCCTGCGTCTGCCCGCTGGTTCGGGAGGGGTCACTCTTCACCTGGTTAATGAACCCCTGGACCTCATTCTGGAGCGTGGACTTAATCAGTGAATCCACCCCGGGAACGGTCAGTTTCAAAAACCGAAGTAGTTGACCGACTAGTCCACCGAGTCCGTGTAGGAACGCTGTCTGGACTGCCCATAGGATGACCAGGGTAAAGACCACGTGTTCCGCCCAGAGCAGGAAGGCTGAGAACATACATTGTACATATAAGACCATGCACGGTGATGTAGAAAGTTTATATACCAGCATATAGGCCCTATCATATATTAATTTTCATTTATAGACCTACTTTTACTGTGTAAACATGACAATAAATAAATTATTATTATTATTATTATTATTATTATTATTATTATTATTATTATACACAACTGTAGGCCTACACATGGTCTACAACATATATATGTCGCATATAGATCTGTCGTATATACGACTCCTATATAGGCCTACTTGTGTGCAGTAGGTCGACAACGCCCTAATAAATAAATAAATAAATAAAAGGAATGATAGAAACAAACATGCATTAAATTTTATCTGCCCTGTTTGATAAATATGGCAAAATGGAAGTCTTTGTGCACAATTGTAGGCCATTATTTTCAGTTGGCTGTGATCAAGCAACTGTTATTCTACACGGGTATAAATAGCCTACTGTGCGAACAAACTGTTGTGACAGGAATGGAAGTCCGCTAGGAATCGTAGTCTGTTCCCTATTACTTTGTACAGCTAGGTGACATATATATTCGTCCAATATACTAACCCCAATACTGCGACTAACCCTAACCTGTAGGGCCTACTAATCATATGGGGTCCAGGCTTCCATTCCTACATGTAGGACTATCATTCCTGTCACACCGGCAGTGCTCTTAAGTTGTTAGTTTGTTAATGCTTGCTTTTATACATTCACAGTATAGGCAACTGACAGCTTGGCGTGTTTCTCTTACGTAAGTTACACCTAGGTTAATAAAGTCGGACCTACTTACAAGTAATACTGATCATAGTGGCTCTAGGCAGTATACAGGTCGACCCTCCCCTTCAGCTGCCGCTACACTTTGTACATACTATACTTATACAAGGACAATCATACAGGATCTTTACTAATCAACCAGGGTGAACTATATCGATATCTCGCCCCAACCTGGACAACGAGATATAGGTCAAGTCGTGACCTAGATTGACACTGATGCTGTAGAGGATGTTCGGCAGCTTCTCTGTAGCAATATTTCTTTTGCCACACCTACCACCCCGGTGAGTTTTCTATCATAACATGCCAGGACGAAACAGTATTTAAAATTGAATATTTATCTGGTAAACGAGAAATACTAAAACCCATCTAGAAAAAAATTATCTCATATTTTCCTGATTCCTAATAAAGACCTGTTAGGTGACTGATACGTAGGCCTACCTGCACAAACAAGCACCTGACGCAACAAGCTCTTCAAACTTGCTGTATAAAGAGATAGTTAACTTATTTTAATTCACGGGATAAATCTAATTATATTTGCATGATATACACTTTTGGAAAGTAAAGAAAAAAGATTTCATGTCAGTAAATTGGGCACCTGAAGCCCCACCCCACCCCTACCCCCCAAATGCTGGATATTCATTATCCAGTCAGTAAGATAACAGACACAGAACAGAATATTTAGACATAAACAACAAATGTCATTTAAACGGTCGCTCACTTTGCGTATGTCTTATCACCGTTTCTGAGATTGGGTACACAATAAAAGTGGACACCAGCGTAAAGCAATAGATAACACCTGCTAATTGAAATTAACGTACGTTTGGTTTCAGTTTTTCGATTTGTCGAGTAATCGGCTCGAGAGCTACAAGTTATTACAACAGCAGTCTTATCGAAGGTCATTTTACAACTTTTTTGCCACATAAAATGGCAAAGTACGTCCGTCCCTTCCCAGCAGGCACACAACGTTGATTCAACGTTGAATCAACGTTGAATTTATGTTGAGACGTTGATAAACGTTGAATCAACGTTGATTCAACGACCATAATTCAACGTTGACATTTCAACGTTGATTCAACGTTGATTCAACGACAACAAATTCAACGTTGGCATTTCAACGTTGATTCAACGTTGATTCAACGACAACAAATTCAACGTTGGCATTTCAACGTTGATTCAACGTTGATTC
>NW_019773876.1:0-11298 GCF_001039355.2 Lingula anatina | reverse complement strand
CCCAGAACAAATTTTGTAGGACGACTGCGAGCTCATCCACGCTCGACTGAACAACCTGAAACAGTACTCTTACTTTAGAGTACTCTATTTCATTGTCTCTATGGGGGTATATGGGGACTTTACGACATTCGGTTTGAATGTTTTAACCACTTTTGATAGGGCTATTTTGCATTGTATTAGATTAATGTGGCAGTCTAAGGTTCATCTAGGTGGCTTTCAAATTTATGCACCCGGTTTTAAAATCATATAGCGATTAAATACGACAATCATTTACTATCCAATCAAGGTGACAGCCGAGCGTGGGCTCATCCTGTCGGTGTTCTGACTGATACTCCAAAATGCGATCTGACACACACCTTGAAAACGGGTAGTGTGGTCCGATATACCGGTTAATTCAGGATCCTTAGGTGCCGAGTCTGGTAGTTGGTTAGGCCTGGGCTTCATTGAGTTCAGCACGATGTCAAGAATTCAAACGTCTGTTAATTGCAATCCCCCTTTGTCTGTTGCCTGTTTGTAATGCTACGGGTTCTTACATACATTCATGTAGAGTTCTGTCTACATTCCTCTGTTCAGATCGTATTAGAGTCTCCGTCAAGTTCTGTTGTAATAAATTATGTACATATTTTAACAAACCGTGATCAAACCATCAGCCTTGACTTATGTTAATTGACCTTGGGGACGGGGTCCGTTATGATGACGCTGGATCAAGTCCGGATCCCTAGGAGTGCTAATACTACGCATTAATTTTTACGCGTATTGTACGTATTTCTGATCTCGGATTCTTATGGTTAGAATTGATAACATGTGAGCATTAGATCAACGTGCTTTGTCGATTCCCGTGATAGGAAACAAAACTGTATCAAATCGGACTCCAAGACAGGTAGATCTAAGAACTGTTTTTACGTTATCAAATACCTAAAGCACATTTGATCTGTCTTCTCTCAGGGACATTAGGGGCCTCTAAAGAAGGTATCAAACAAAAGATATGACAGATTGTTTTCTGAAGACAACAGAAGTTGATTGAAATCACTCTTAGTTGGTCGCCAGATCCAGCCGCTGATTTACCAACCACAGACAGTACCTATATCGAACTCGTTTGTGAACCGTGTGAACGCGCCTTTCATATAGTAAGCTGCATCATTCCCCATTTAACGTATGGCTAATCCCATGCATTTAATTTCATGAAGACTGAACGGGATCTTTTGAGCGTTCTTTGTGACAATTTTACAAATTACTTTGCTCATTACTGTTCCATCAACTTTGACAAAATAAGAAAATAAAAAATAAAAGGAGAAGCCTGAACAATCCGAACAATCAAAGTTTCTTTTTTGTCATCCTCATGGCTTGAATGCCGGGTTTGATGGAATCACGTGACCTTGATGACCAATGACTGCACACCTAAGAGATCAAAGGCGCCGCCCGATGTGACATGCTCGTGAAATTCTGATCCCTTGACGATTAACTGCATTATCACACAGGGTTGAATTCCCGCTGTGGAGGGAATTTGAACCCGCGGTGAAAAGACGAAGGCCGGAGTTGGGACCCTGGCCTCATAAAAAGCTGATCGGGGATTTATTGTACTGCTGTAACTCACAGGTGTGCGAGCCAATCAAATAGGTGGCGATTTCTTTTTTTCGATCATTGCATCTCGAGGGCGAGGAGGGCCGTTTTCCCCTCTTGCCAGCTCTGGACTCTGCAGCGACGCATGCTTTTAAGGTTGACTCTCGTGTTTTAACAAATGACAGATTAACATTCCTAGTTTTTTTCTGTCAACTTCTTTGAACCTGCCAAACAGACGTTCTGAGAGCGGGTGAGGATCTTCCCGCTGCCCTGTCTGTTTCGCCTCAGTCTATACGGATACGACTTGGGGAAGTCACACGTAATAAGACAAACCTTGACCACGGTGGACGCGAAATGTTGAGTCCGATCTTTCCGCTGGGAATCTCCCCGTTTATTCCAGGATTCCCAATAGAAGGTAAGCCTGACACTTCTTTTAATTTTGGTTTTTTATTAATACAGTTTGTCTCCATTTTATTCTTTATTTCTTTTATTCTTTATTTACTTAAGACATTTGTTTTACTGTTGAACCGGTAAGTAGGTGCCGCAGTTATAATTTTGATCAACTCAGTGATGTTACGCGCTGATTTTTTAAATACTTTACTACTACATGTTATTCTATGAGCTGTTGTTCAACGATGCCAAGTAAACAGAAATGTGTGAATAATTCAAGTAGTGTTGTAGTTTAACATCTCATTATATCCTCGTGTTGTTGTGCCGTTAATGAGGTGTTCAACCATATGATTGGCAGGCTCGTTTTTAAATGCTACATTTTAAATGCAACATATACAGATTGAACAAGCAATGGTTTAACAGAAATTTCATCAATAAAATTCAATGAAAATTAAAGCCTCCTTATCGTTACAAAAAATTATGCTGCGATATTGGAACGAGCATTTCAAAACTGCCGTATCTCTCTATGCATTATTTTTGTTGCTATTGTTTATTGTTTCATTGTAGCAGCATGTAAAATATATTGATTACAGATTGTTTGAATGTCTAAGATAAATGTCTTATCGAACGTCTTATATTATGTGGGTAAGAAATCTATTTTATTGCTATGAAATATTTTTAATATCTCACAGACGAAATATTTTTTGTCTTTTTATATATACAAAAAAATCCATTTGATTTAAAAAAGATAGGAAAAAATTACAAACATCTAATACATCTTTAACTCTCTCTTCTTAGAATGTTTTAAGTGAATTTTATTCCTAAATTAATAATCTGATATTCAGCGCTTAATTTAAGTCAACACGGTACATGTTTAAGGGTACATTCTTAGTAACGAAGTGCAAACAGCTGTGAAAAGCTAGTTAAAAACATTTATTTACTTATCTTATTTTCAGTAATTTATTTATTTATTAATTTAACAATTTTATTCATAATTTGATTACCTATTCCAATTCTACACAGAGGATGAAATTTGCTTAAATAATAAAAAGGGTTCAGCGCTCATCTACAAGCTTTCACACACACAAAAAAGCAAGTACCTTTTCAGTTGAATAATCAATAAGTTTAGACTGAAATAAATTAAAATATATAAATTAAGTTTTATTGTACAGGGAATGCGGGTCTGTTTTTTCTTCCTTTTTTATTTTTTCATGATAACAATGACCTAGGAGAGCAAAACTTAACGTAAAGCGGGAAGCCTTTTTCTTAACGGACGGAATCGGTTTAAATTATCCTAAAAATTCACCGGAACTGTTTATGTATAAAAATTGATAAGAGTAATATGTCTTGGAACTACATGTATAGCGTTTAATTAAAAAAATTACAGGGATATATCTTACATAACAATTTTCAAAGTTCGAAATAAGCCGAAGACAGCTTAGGCTAGCGACTCAACGCTAAATATAAACGTCAAACATTTCACGAGAGTTAAGTCGGTTTTATCGTTAAGGGTGACATTTTCTTTGGGGTAGGGTGTCGATACGCACCTTTCTTCCTAATCAGACCGAGCCAGAAATGACATCATCTGTTTCAAAGCCACTACACTTAAAATTTTAAAATAAGGATAAACAGGTGAATAAAAAATTTAGAATTCCCGCTATGTGTCTGTTAAGAGAGTGCGGTGTATGATACGACGTCGTGTTGAGGGAATTGGTATTATTAGGCGTGTAATTATAGGCGTGTGAATGTCACGGGATTAATGATACGTTTAATTTCAAAGCCGGGGTTAATCGAAGTGTACACCTGTAACGTGAACTGGTTAGAGGAGATCTCTACTGAATGCGACAGCTCTGTAAACTGTTTCAGCTTTTGGCACTTCTTCTAATTTGTTTATATCAGTTTAATAGGACTTTGGCATAGTTTGTATCAGGAATCTGGCTGTTTTCTTTGTTAGTGTAAATAGATAGCGCGCGGGATCAAACAACGTGGTGGAAGTACAGAGAGCTTATGTGGTAGCATACTTCACCACTTAGTTTATATATAATTAACTGGGAAATTTGTTTGTGATCCTTGGGCTTGATTTTGCCAATGTTCGATTCTCAATTTAAATCCCAGTTCGGTTGTTTATGTCATGTAAGTATAAGATACAGCTTGTATATGATTTTTTTCTCCACGAGCACGTAATTGAAATCGTGCACAAGGTGGTTTATATGTTGATATCTGTTTGCCGAGTAGCAGAGAAAGAGACAGCGTGTATAGAAACGGGACTCATTTCCTTACAAGTGCACTCTCTGTAAAGAGCACATTGGTGCTTATCCCCCCGAAGATAGGAACCCAACCCGGTGCAAAATAAATTAAAATTGAAGGGCACGATTCCCTCTGCGGACCTCCTCGCGGCGGCCTTTTTGATGTGGAAGCTGACAACAATGGCGGGTGAAATCAGCGACGTAACTTATCCATTTTGCCATAATTGCAATTTTCATGCCTCGAATCAATTTGAGTGAGCGAAGGAGAGCACAGCTGTATTGAGTGTGGATATTCTACACCCGTGCCACTTCTGTTTCGTTTAATTCGACGGGTTTGAATTTCAGGGCCTTCGTAATGCATTACATGCTACATGCTGAACGTTTCGCTTACCGTGATCCTTGTTTTCGGCGTGAAATTGGGATTTTTATAGTGTTTTCCCATGGGTTATCAGACAAGCCTTAATTTTCGGTTTCTCTGTCATGTTTTGCATACAATAGGTTATGCTTTACCACGTCGCCATCAACAGTTAGCACACCTTTTCCATGTATGAGTTCATTCACTTTTTTTTATCAAAATTGAAACCTTTCCTATTTTTGATCTTCAGAAGAGAAGAGTAGCGATCTTTTGGGATAAAGAATTTAAAATTAGCATATCAGTACACCTGTAATTTCGTTTTATTTAATTTTTGCGATAATCGAAGGCAACAGCATGCGTAAACATATCTCGTTCTGCAATGTGAAATTCCATGTTTATTTATCTGTGTGCTTAGTTATCTATTCAATTACCGTTTCTGCTGCAATTTGTCATCCCTGATTTATTACACGATTGTTTTTGCACAGGAACTATCTTAAACCAGATATCGACCGAAATTGCATCAAGAGTAGCCCAGATCAACATGGCTTCCTACCTCGTCGCCTTAAGCTTCGGTTTCAGCGCTGTTAGAAAGTATGCGTTGACGCGCGCGTTGTTTTCATCGTTAAACGCCCTCACTCCCTATCCTTCATGTTGTCTGTGAAAATTGTCACCGTTCGCTGTACTTTTCTTGTTTCTGACAGTCGAGTCAGATTGCTCTGGTAAAGAGGGCAGAGCCTGTTCGTTACTGACGAGCAACAACTTTATTTAAAAGTGGCTTTGGAATTTTTACTTCTTTTTTTGGCGTCATGGCAAAAGAAATAAATATATATCCACATAACATGAAATCACAAACTCTTCGATCTTCTGCGATTATTTTCTTTTTCTGCCTACTCATCAATGTGCTGAAAGGAAAACAAGAGCATGGAAATTTCAGTGTCACAGTGTTAATATTAATTAGGCAAACGATGAGGAAATTCTGAAAATCCTCTTCTGCCAGTGGAGCATTTAGTTGTTTTGAAAGTGTCTGCTTGAGAAAATGCTTCACAAAGAGATGGCTTTTTATTACTTTTGTTTATGTGAAAAAACGCAAAGAAAAGACAATAAAATTTGAATATAAGAGGATTAAAAGCACACTGTATCAAAATTTCAATTCTTTAAATATTAAGGTATTTAATACTTTTAGGTATTAAAATATCTTTAAAATTATATCGACGCGTAATCGAATTGAAGGTAAGTTCTTCGATGGCTTTGTGGGCAGGAATATAAAGAGATGATGTAGAAAAACGTCACCAATATTGTGAAATCAGACCGTGTAACAGCCGTAGAGGACACCCCTTCTGAAAACCAGCACAATGAGCTCGCGAACCTGACATGTGTGCTGTTGCAGTTTATTTGTATGAAGTTGCAGTGTAAGAAGGCCGGAAGACGTATTATTAATTGATAATCAAGTGGAAAAATAAAAATAGCTTGCAAACAAGAAAATAAGATTTAAAAAATAGATATATAATTGGTCGAGAATACAAAATAAAATCCGATGATATTCAATAGTTTTATCATATCCACTCTTAGCGACTAAATAAAGAAAAGAGAAAAACTCTTAAAATCTTAAACCTTTAACCTTTACTTAAGGCAAAATTTCTTTTTTTAAATACCAAGTGATCAAATGAATCTGAACACATGAAGAACATATCATAATAATATGCCAAAGTGGATAATGAGGAAAAAGTAAGTCAGTAATGGCTTAATAACGTTGGGTGTGCGGCAGGAACCTGACATACAGAAAAACGCCATTGCAGAGGTGAGCCTATACAGCATGTTAACGGTGAGCCTATTCTTAACAAGTAATACTGTAACTGTTAACAAAAACTGCTGGCGAACTTTCTTGATTCTGCTCCTCAGTTTTGAATACAGCAAGAAGAAAGGCGGTATCTAACCAGAGTCTGTAACCACTAACAGTCAAGCATTACCGACATATGACAATTATTTACTTCTCAAATCAAGACAAACCGTAGAAAATAAATCATAAGTGATCAGACCTGCTATCATTATTTTCACAGCCTGTACAACACAACATGAAGCTAAATTGAATAAAAAATATATTTTCATGGATCAATCCAAATTCATTTATTTTCAAGATCAAACCGCTGCTCCAAGCCCGTATCTAAAACTGAGACAAAACTTACCCAAGTAAGGCCCCGCGGGGGGTCTGATCTCACAGATGTTCGTTTATTGTCATAACATCGTATTACAAGCAGAGTTGAGCGAATCACCTGCGAAGCAAAGCTTGATAATTGAATTTAAAAGACGATTTATCATGTATATAGCCTGGCCGTTACACAGTTAAAGAAGGAACGACAGCGTCTAATGAAGGGATCCGATTACTCCTTTGGTTCGTGTGTTCTTTAAGGGTCTTCCGCTCGGTGAAGGCACATTTATTAACGGTATTATAATGGTGAGATTTGATTTTGATACCGTTATTAAATAGAGCTCGTTTTATTGCTGCCCAAACCTTAAAGTGGTAGTTGATTTACAACGCTGGCGCAGGATGATTGTTCTTTTTCGATGGAACCTTAAGTAGCGCAGCTGCAGATGGGGTGATGCGTGTGTTTTTAGAGGCGGCGTCCACATCAGTGAGCTAAAGGGTCGCGTGGATCCAAGAAAACATATTTTCGAAAATCGAAGAACAAAATTATTGTTAAAGAGGAAATAAATCGATACTCTAAGATATTGTCAGAAATTCAGTGATCAGTCAGAGAACACATAAAAAGATGACAACAAAAAGAGAATATAAATGGAAAAAGATTTTGCCGAAAATAAATCGTCACCGAAATATATTAAAGAGCTAGATATTTTCATTGGTTTTAACTAATAGCGGTTTGAATTAAACATTTTAAGGGAAAATACATTTAAACAAAGCTACATATAGTAGTTCAATGTTAACATCTAAATCATTGGATGCCTTTCATAAAACAAAAAAAATAAAAATGTAACATAGTATCTTTTCCTAAAATGCAAAATAAAAATAAATTTGTTCGAAAATAAATTTAAAATAAATTTGACAGAGAACATAGTCTTAACTATTCAGTAATTTTCATGTAAGATTTTTGTACCACGGTTATTTCAGTGCAAGATTTAAAAGTTAAGATTTTTTGTAAAGAAACAAATGTGAACTGCATCAGCCCTGTGCATTGTTGAGACCGATTGTAAATACTAAACTCTACTCATTTTATTTAATCATTTTAACATGTCCATCTGTACAGCCGATTTGTGAGTATCTACAACACGGTAATAAAATATCTGTGAGTATCTACAACACGGTAATAAAATATCTGTGAACAATAAATCTTTCTGTCCCCCACGTGCGTGGAAAGCATATAGAAGTAAATATAAAAACACATTTGGCGGTTGTGTTTAAATAAATTATATAAAATATGAAGCAAATTAAATTGTGCTGATTTTTTTTTTTTTTTTTTTTTTTTTTTTTTTTTTTTGTGACTCTCGTAATTTGCTGTATTGAAGTTTCTGTTGGACCGTTGTGATGCATAAAATTGTCATTGTCGTACCGCCGTTTTTTTAAGAACGTGTATATGATTTTAACAGTGTAGTTCTTGAGACGGGTGTGTTGCGTGTTACAGTATATTGTCCTTGACTGTAAACTTTTACCGTCCTCGGGATGGAAGGCACAACGATTCAAAATATACATTTTGTGTAAGTAAATATACATCTGTTATTCTACATGTAAAGTTTCATCCACAGTGTTATTTCGTCTTGTCAAGAAGTTTTGAGTTCAGAGCGTTTGATAAGATAGATATGTCACTGGACTAAATATGGTGCTTCCCCATCAACCAAAGGCTAACTTTATGAGCAGTAAAAATGTTATGTTATAAATCTGAAAAATATCTCCAGAATGCGGCAAAAAAAAATTGATATTCCCTTATCTGCTATCATTTGAAATGTTTTGTATTCCCGGAGACACATTAGTAAACGTGTACGTTTTCGATTTATGTTTGCCTTGAACTTAATTTTATTGACTTTCGCATGTGTAACATAAATATATCAGAAAATTCCGCACTAATGTAAAATATAATTCTTATGTTAAACATAACAAAAAGAGACTTCAAATATAAATTATGGATTTCTAAGAATTTTTTTTTTTTTTTTTTTTTTTGAAACATGGAGCTTGTCGTATATCTTATTCATTGGAATTAAGTCTTTTAGAAGGTAGTTACAGGATTTTCTTCAAAAATTCTCTTCTCAGTAATAAATATTTTGAATACCAAACTCAATATCCAAGCACAGAAAATACCGCGTCAAACGGATCATTGAAAGTTTATTCATTCTTATGGTTTGTTGAAAACTGCTTCAACTGAAAAAATATATACATGATATAACAACGTTTCGGACGGCGACTCATTTAGGATCCCATTCGTTTCAAATATTCAAATATTTCTAAATATACATATATTTATTTTTAATCATATAAAAAGTACATGGTATGTACAAGCATTTTTTTTAACTTCGCCAAAACATCAGTGTGAAAGTCAAACTAGCGTCTGAATAGCAAGATTTCAAGACCCGTTCGACAGAGGGAGCAGAGATAAATGTTGAGGCAGCTCATGTGAAATCCTAAATATTTTTGATAAAACCATTACTTATTTTAACCAATTAAACATCGACTGTGACATTATTTTTTAATTCTTCAAATAGACAACACAAAAGCCAGAGTGTGTAATGAGTCAGAATTAGTTTGAATCTATCTGGCCGTGTAATTATTTTTGTATAGAGAGTGCATTAAGAACATGTCCAAGGAGGCAGTCGAGATCCTTTATGGGGGATACAGAGATTTTCAGTTGCCAAGGTTGAATTCGAATATTTCTGGATTTCCACACAAAGAAAAAATAGTGCCAGGTATAATGAGAAAACGTGAAGTTTATAGGACTTCAATGAGCATTAAAGTTATGTGTATATTATCTCAGAGTTTACCAAAATGGAGATGACGCGGGAACCGCCAAATACCCGGAAGAAACGATTTAACGAGTTATGATTTTCTCTAGTTAAGAGACCATGGAATAATTTTGCCCTCGATTATTATGTTCCAGGTCAAGGGCGCGTGAACCAGCTAGGAGGGGTATTCATCAACGGTCGCCCTCTTCCCAACCACATTCGTCTAAAGATCGTGGAGCTGGCCTCCCAAGGCGTCCGACCGTGTGTCATCAGCAGACAGTTAAGGGTGTCACATGGATGCGTTAGCAAGATACTGCAGAGGTAAGCAGTGCACAGTGTCGCTGTAGACATAAATAAGAGAACAGACATAGCAATGAACCGATATTGATATAAAGCCAAGTAGTCCTTTCGCTCACGTCTTAAGCATGACGGCACACACTCATAAATTCGGTCATTTCGCAGCAGATAATCTGGCTGCTTACGTATCGCTTATAGTTTGATAAAACATCAGCAAAACCGTACATGTAACTGTCACACTTCTGATTCTTTCTGCAAAGAAGGCACATTTAAAGTTAATAACGTAAGTATGACGTCACATTTAATGGATGGCGTCATATCTACCTACCCAGGATGCACTGAAATGAACAGAGTGTTTTCTCGTTTGCTCACTGAGCAAGCTGCGAACGAAATAAATATAGTAGTTTGAAAAATCTTTTTTTTTCTTTTTGTTTGAAAATGATACGCTCAAGGTGTCATTTATCATACAGCATTTACTCCAGAGTTGCAGACACGACAGTGCTGAAAATTTGTAGTTCTGTGGACTAACTTGTTATTACCAATAGAACAGTAACCGTAAACAATAGGAGTTTAACCTAAACTATACATAAAATGCTTGTAGTCTTTGACCACTAAGTCTGAATTCCCCAACGTTGCTCCTAGGTACCAAGAAACCGGCAGTATCCGGCCCGGGATGATCGGTGGCTCTAAGCCGAGAGTGGCGACCCCTGAAGTCGAGTCCAGGATAGAGCAGTACAAGAGGGAGAACCCAGGAATCTTCAGCTGGGAGATACGGGACAGGTGGGGCATATGAAGGGGAAAATAAAAATGAATATAAATAAATGTATTATAGTTTGTATTTTATTTCTATTTTTAACTTTGTGCATAGATGAAATGATATTCGCCAAACGATCCTCCCAAGTTTACAGATTCATCCCTACATAGGCATATGGAAATGTGAAAACGGGAGGCGGTTGGAAATCCCCCCCCCCCCCAACCCCCTACTCTCAAAAAATTGTAAACCTACATCAAAATTATGAGCAATTTTTTTAGCGAAATTGTTTGAAAAAGGTCTGGCCGTGCTGCTGTCCACAGTCAGCCATACCCATGAGAATTAAGTGCTTTTCTTAAAATCAACAGCTAAATATTGAAATTTTTTGCCTCCAATATTTCGATGTCTACCAGAGCATTTTCATCATAGAATAGCAAGGTAAATAGCCTCAATTTAGGAGAAATTCTTGCATTCTATGACAACCACACCCATGCACTAAGATATGGTTTAATTCCAGTAGACTCCTCAGGGAAGGGATCTGCGATAGAAACACGGCGCCAAGCGTCAGCTCCATAAGTCGCGTGCTGCGCGCGCAGCGTAAAGGTGATGATGAGGAAGATGATGATGATGTTGGTGACGAGGGTGACAATGTAAGAGATGACGAAAGAGTTGATGATACAGACACAGTTGCAGAGGGAAAAGATAGTGGAGGTGATTTGATTTATCTATATATTGACAGAGCGCATGTGGGTTGG
>NW_019773875.1:22298-37777 GCF_001039355.2 Lingula anatina | reverse complement strand
GACCACATAAAGAAATTGCATTCTACCTTGAGATGAAACACGAATTTAAAAGTAAACTTCATCTGCTTGAAAAGTCCCCTAGTCATATTTCTATTCTGCATACTTAAAACTGATAAATGCTCAAAATTGATAAGTTTATCTGAAGTGTACCCAATGTCATCTTTTCTTTCTGAACCTTCAAACCTTACAAAGATCAAGCCTAAGCAACTTTCTTCTTTACATGAGAAGTATGTCTCCATATTACACATGACCACTTTACATAACTTTTGCAATCATTTTCTTGTTATAAGGTTTAAGCAGGGTCATGTCTTACAAAATGCCAAGAATGTGGAAGAAAGCCTAACATTTTTAGGAATGTTAAACTTGGCACAAAATCCCATATAGTATACTTCAAAACTTAGAAAAATTACAAACATTTTGGGAAGTATAAAATACTCAACATTTTATTCACTTCAACAAGAAAACAGTTTGTCTGCCATATTGAACACTCAAGTTAGTAGAGGCCTGCACTAGTGACTCTTCTTGACAGTCCAATATGGCAGATGACCCTATAATTTGTTAAGTTGAATCAACAATATTAATTACCAAGTTATATATTTTGCTTTTCTATCATACTATTTTCTTGTCATTGGCAATTTCCTGTGTTTACTCCTGTCTGGTGTCATTTTCTCTAAAGTATTGCACTCTATCGCATATTTTAGTATGACCTACAACAACCTGTCTTTGCCAATAAGCGACTCCACTAAAAACAATTATATATTCAAAGATCTAAATGAAATCATTTAAGTAAGTTTGCAGAAAGCATTCCATGTAAAGGAGAATCCAAATGACATGTCAATTACTTGGTCTTATGATTGTTGACAATGTTTAAAGAATTAATTCTGTTCATATGTTGGATCCCAACTGAGTGCAGTTTCAGCGATTCCTACCATCATTTTCTTGTAAAGTCCATAATGCAACACTAAACTGTGAGTAAGAGAAAGTCTATGTGGCTTCATTGGGTGACCTGGTCCTAAAATTGGAAAAAGCGCAATTGTAAAAAATTTGATGCAGTCACTTAAAATCTTGCAAAATTTGAACTTATTTGCAACTGCAACAAAGAAATTATTTTATGATAATTTCCTCCAACAATATATATTTTATGCATGAGTGAAAACAGATTATGGTAAAATATAATTAAAATATTAGTGACAGGGATACACCAAATTTGAATGTACATCTACATGTGTAACTTAGGCCTAACTTGAATTTATTGTACAGTACTACGTACTACAGAAGATCATCAAATCAAATTAGCTTGCAACAATAGACTAGAATTAGTTATTTTCACTCTAAGCATTTATAAATTTAGATCATTTGAAACCGCAGTTGATAAGAGCAGCTTTAGTTAAAGTGGCCCTTTTACGTAATGGTCCATGTACTAACCATAGTGAAAATTGCCGACCTGCGGATCGTAGAAGTACGCTACTTTCGGCGACGCCATTTTACTATTAACATTCGAACCTCCTTTTCTAAAGAACTACGCCAACTCAATTTTTGTGAACTGAGCAGGCAACTGTCGGTGTAGGGGCCGTTATCAGTTCATCGGGTGCATATGTAACGTTACATGCTCTTGGGTGATTGTGGCCAAGGTTCAAAAAGAAAGAAAATTTAGAGCAACATGGATCATATGAAATTTTAACATACATATATAATTAATTTTAACGTTCAGCAGATTTCATTACAACATAAGTGTTGATATTTGTCGAGTAAACATTGCATGGGTGTGAAGCCTGTATACTACGCTCTCATGAAATCTAAAAGGAATAACAGATATTCTTTTCTGTAGACATTTTTTGTCATTTTCAATCAAATTTCTATTGACGAGAAATAAAAAACACGTCATACCGCTGGTTATACACTGATACGTATGTGACCCATTGATATATAACCTGTGGGCTATTGTTGCAAATTAAACGTACTTTTAAAATAACTTTTCCTCGTCTCAAGGATCACTCCCATGTCACGCAAAAAATCTGTGTCGGGTCATACATTTATCATGATGACCCAATTCCCCATATTCGGTGAAGGTGTGTTCCAGGCTTTACATCTGATTGGTTGCTGACTAACGTCTGATTGGTTGAGCCCAAAGCATCACATGTTGGTTATGCATAGGTATAAACAGTTGTAATAAAAGGGTCAGAAAACTACAGAACTGCCTCTTGCAGTTCGGTTATGTATGTGGAGTACGACCAACATTCATACGTACAGAAACCCCAGTCTTAATTTTACGTAGAGTGGAGAATGCACCGAGTCTTTAGATATTTGTCGAGCAGGACGTTGAACCTGAAGTATGATAGTTTGATCAGTCTTTGCAGGCCAATTTCAAGTCAACTGAATCAACTGTCAGTGGAAAAAACGAGGTGTTACGGGAACTTTTACTCGAGGCACGATGACTTTACGGAGAGGCATATTGGTCCATCTGAGACCGAAAAGAAAGATATGCTACAGTTTATTGGTGTTAAGGTATTGAATATATTATTATGTGATAGCCATGCAAGGTAGGGTTGTAAATACAGGTATAAGCTGTGTATCATATTTCACCATAACCATTTTCAAAAGAAGGCCTGCTGTATTGTACTTCTTTTATTTGTACACTTAAAGCACAGATAGAGCAACTGACAATGCCAACTTCACGCTAGCATGATCGAGGGACTTGTAATCATTAATCAATTGCACATTCAACTTCAGGGTTATCCACCTTTGATACATGTACAGCCTGGCTATAGAAAATGAGCAAATGTTAAATATTTCACCCAATTTGTAATCAATGATATATGGTCCAAAAATAAATTTGATAAAGAAAATATTCATGGTAGTAAATGTAAGTGAGATGAGACTTTCATGTATTCAATATATTTTTTAACAATTAAGCATCTCATCCTTACGGGTAACAAGACCATTAACAGCTATACTCACTCATTCTCCATTTAAGTCCATTTAACATTTTTTTTAAATTTTATGAAAAATTTTCTTTAAATCAGTTTTAGGGTCTTAAATCACTAAAGAAAATTACTAGATTTATCTTTTCTCACACTAAGAACATAAACGGACTAAATTTTATACCTTTGTTTTTAAACCTTTGTTACTTGTAGCACCATCTCACATTCTTCAATCAATTTATTTTTACTAAAATAGAAAATCTACAACTTGTCTGGAAGCAAGTATGATGTGAAATGTCATAGAAATTGTCTAGAATATTTATTTTAGATCAGTCAATAAGTAGCTTGCAGCTGCTTTAGCAGTGTCCCCAGGTTTTTTAAAAATTGAAAAAAAAACCTTTGTTAAGTTTTTTGATACGGGTCATTATTTTTAGTTGATTGATGTTCTATAATGTTTTACCCATTAATGAAATTTTCAATACAGGTATATCCATGAGAAGGAAGATGATGTGGTGACAGGGCACAGTCAAGTGTTTTACATAAAAACACAGCAAAGTTGTATTCTTTTATAAAGTAATATGCAAAAGTTTCGTTACCAGGCATTGTGAAAAATGTACTTGATACCGAGAACAAAATGTATCAGTATAATAAAGGTGCATCTTGTAATACCTTCTCAGCGCAGTCTTAA
This sequence comes from Lingula anatina, assembly GCF_001039355.2. The sequence continues at coordinate 34,168 of NW_019773875.1, read as the reverse complement.
CTTTTGTTAGTATTAATTATGTGCAAATATCATCCAAAAGGGATGTTATTTTTAAATCTTCCTTTACTAAAACCTTTGTTGCTGAACACAAATACCCCAGGCCCATACTAGCAAGGCATGAATTTAAAAAAATATTTCATGATTTACACAAAAAGCTAGTTTTAAGTTAAAGAAAAGTAGAATTTGTGAAGAAGGCTTGAAGTTTCACTTTGAGACTGACAACACCTCAGCAAGACCGCTGCTTGGCCCTCCAAGCAAGCCGGTATCACTTTGCTCCAGCCAGTGTGCTCCAGAATGCAACAGGGGTACATGTGTCAACTTAATCATTCAGAAGATGTCTGCATGAAGCTCAGTTGAGGGCCAGAAGGCCATCTGTTTGCAATACAGTTTGCAATAAATCACAGGCTGTGGACGATCCAGAAGTGGTCATGCAGGAGGGTGTGGAGACGGAGTGGAACAGTCAGCCAAACATCTTCGAGCATGATCGGTTTTGAGGGTCATCAGTTCTGGTATGGGATGGAATTAAAATCAATGGAAATACTGACCTCCATGTGATAGAATGGAACTCTCACTGGTCTCAGATAACGAGGTGAGATTGTCACCCCTATAGTCTGTCCCTATGCAGGCGCTGTTGGTGACAACTTCATCCTAATTGGGCTTTGGGCTCAACCAATGAGACATTTTACTGATGCTTGGCATAAAGGGTTTTTTAATGTGAATGTGTGTTAAAGCAGTGCTCTTCTGAAGTGTTCTTGGTGGCGATCATGTTCTTTTTCAATTTGATCTTTTTTTCTCACTTTTACTCTGAAATTACTGAAATTTGGTCTTGTTTAGTATTTTTAAGCAAACCAGTCATAATTGTCAAAATATCATTAGCAACAGACATGATCCCTAGCAAATGTTGACTAGTATATATTGAGAATAAGTGACCATATACTGTTGTCTGCTTAGTTGGCACTACTATAAAATTCATTTGCTATAAAAAATTGATACACTGTGCCAGACCTTGTTTTGCAGGGAAAAGTCTTTTGTGTCAAGGTTGAAAACAAACTAGGAGTGGACTTTGAGGGTCAAGTGGACATGTATGACTAACTGTGACAGGCCTTTTCTGTAATCAAAAAAATATATTGTACCATTGCAGGATGTCAAGATTAAGGATGTTATTTTAACTTTACTTCCTAAATTTTTTGACATCATGTAGTTACCCTTGATCCGAGTCCNTGTTGTCTGCTTAGTTGGCACTACTATAAAATTCATTTGCTATAAAAAATTGATACACTGTGCCAGACCTTGTTTTGCAGGGAAAAGTCTTTTGTGTCAAGGTTGAAAACAAACTAGGAGTGGACTTTGAGGGTCAAGTGGACATGTATGACTAACTGTGACAGGCCTTTTCTGTAATCAAAAAAATATATTGTACCATTGCAGGATGTCAAGATTAAGGATGTTATTTTAACTTTACTTCCTAAATTTTTTGACATCATGTAGTTACCCTTGATCCGAGTCCAGGTGACAGGTCTTTTCTACGATCAAATATAATTACACCATTGCAGGATGTCAAGAATAAGGATGTTATTTTAACTTTACTTCCTAAATTTTTTGACATCATGTAGTTACCCTTGATCCGAGCCCAGGTGACAGGTCTTTTCTATAATCAAATACAATTACACCATTGCAGGATGTTAAGTTATGACTTTATTCTGTAAAACGTGACAGCCTGCAGACATTTGCTTACCAGAGCCCAGCTGAGGGATGACATCAATTCCATACATACGTTCTCCCATGGACTCTATGCCTCTTTACCAAATGGAAGCAATAGTTTTACCTTTGAGCAAACCTTTATGTCTTTGTACAGCGTGCACCTCTCTCTATATATATTCCATAGGTGTTAAATGCTCAATTAGGTAATATGTTTTTATTTATCTGTCTGGTCAACAAGCCAGGTGGTAAGGAGGATGTTCCTTAAATTCTGCACAGTAGAGTAAGCAATTTAGTTCAGAGCAATTAACTGTGTTGATTACTGTCAGAGGGACTTAATTGGCAAGGCCCAGGATCAAGTGGCAGTGCCCAAGTAGTTTTATTACTGAATAAAATTATTTGCTGGGTTTTTATTATTGCATGTGCTTGTTGGCAAAAAGTTGGGTATTGATACATTAATATGATAAAATAAACTTGGCTGTAATAACGTAACACATAATTATAAAAGGTGGGAATAGGGATATGCCAAGAGTGACAGCAACCCTGTAATTATAGCTTAGATTTTGGTACAGGGTCACAGTTTAGAAAAGAGTAGAGAATTAGCCGGAGCTATATCTGTTAAGTTAATATCTAGTGAAAAATGTATTTGTGGTTCTGGTATAGGGTAGCCTATATTGAGGCTATTCATTTTCATAGGGACCATTCCCACAGAAATTTGGATCAATCTATATCCCTGGGGAGTCTCAATAAATTGCTATCAACTTAAGTGGCTTAAATGTCTGTCACGCCTAGAAAAGCTGTTAGGTGGTAATTATCTTTACCCCCTAGCTGATTCGGTAGGCGTGACAGACATTTAAGTTGGTTAAGTTGATAGCAATTTAGTGAGACTTCCCAGGGAGGTAGACCGATCCAGATGGATCGATCTCAGCATGCATGGGAACCCAGTCGTACATGATTATTGTGAGAAATACTGTACTAACTTGGATGATGGTTCAAATATTTTTCAAAAACCTGATATAATTATTATTTTGTTCTTGAACATACATTACAAATATTTTTAATATGTATGACCATTTGTCATATTGATCATATGAAACCTAAAATGAGTGTAGTGTCCTTTGTTGCAGGATATTAAGGAATTGATCAACAAAGCTGTTCCTGAAAATATCAGACTAGGTAGAGAACTTGATTTGGAAGAACCTAAAGGTAATCATTTGTCATTATATATACCATAAATGATGTGTAAATATAGCATTTTCTTTTGAAAAATGCACTTTGCCTGTTAATTTTTAATTGTGCAATGTGCTCCTCTTTCCCATATATATCTCTCTTTTTCTCTCTTCTGATATTAGGTATTTTGTATTTTAACATTTTTATTTTGAAGTTGAAGTTTTGTATGTCAAGATGATAAAAAACAGTTTGAAAAAGTTTTGCCAAAAACCGTGATCCAAAAAAAGAGGAAAAAGAAATAAGTAAGACTATTGAATGTTGGATAGGAGATTAGGCTACCAAAGTCAACAACTGCATGTCAGTGACCAAAACATGTCAGTCTGACAATAGGATTTGTCTTTTTTTTTTTTCAAGCTTTGCTGCATGACTTCTCTTGAATGGACAAGCACTCTAAAGTCATTGTATTAAGATGATCTATTGCTGAAAAAAGAATGTATTGCATTACACCTCAGCTATAGCATAACTGCTCTGATGTTGAATTGTATTAACCAATGTATAACTTCTGATCACAATGCCATTGCTTAGAACACACTAGCATGTGCATGTATGCATACAAACATATATGCATATACACACGCATATGCTTGCACACATACAAATTTCCAGTAGATCAATTTTAAGGGTTCTTGACACCTTTTCATGAATATTTGTTTACCCTAATCCTAGTAGTTTTTTACAATGATTTACAAAAGACCCCATTCATGTTTTTATATTTTTGAATTAAAAAAGAGAAAAGAAAAAAGTTTTAATTTCATGCAGAGACCAGGATAACATTTTCAAAAATAAATCTATCATTCAATTTATATTTATTTCTATCTGTTTTAAATCACATGATATAGCAAAAATGTAAACAAAATTAAGTAAAAGCAAACACATTGAATAATACTTGTGTTATTAGTGTGTTTAAGTAATGCTATGGTTTGTAATGTGATATATCTTAATATAGCCAGTATATAAAAGTATACAATAATAGCTGCATGTTCCCTGATGCCCTCAAAGACAATTTATAAGTAAAGGTCAAGCTTACAGGTAGTACCATAGTTTTCTTTACCGTTATGTGAGTACAAAGTCATTTGGTGTTAACCACCAGTTAACATATTCTGACAATTAACTCTAACACTCCATTTAGTAATGAATTTTTTATTTAGAGAATTTTCACAAATTTGCAATTGTCAAAAATAATTTTGATATTTGATGTGTTTTCCCATTCAGTATTTGTTTTTTTTAGGAGAACATGAAGTACTTGATCACCTTAAAGGAATTGCCAAAAATAATAAGCTATGGAGGTCATACATTGGGATGGGTTACTATGGATGTGATGTACCCCCAACAATAATGAGAAATATATTTGAAAATCCTGGATGGTAAGAGTATTTAAAATAAAACCAAAATTAAAGTTACTGTAGTTATTCTGACCTATTGGCTCTACAGGCAGAATGCTTGTCTCCAGTGCAGAATTTTTTTTTTTTTTTTGTTCGTAATGGTGCAGGAGTGGTCATTTTTGGTGTAGTAGGTCACAATAGCTCATTTTCAAAGGTCAAGCAAACAGACAAAAAAAAACATTATGAAAGTGATACCTGGTCCAGTACTGTCTCTTCACTAAGCATTGGACATATTGGTGGTAAAGATCTGTGGTTGTGCAGCTTGTGCTGATAATCATGAATACTAATTTTAAAAGCCACATATGATGCTGCTTGGGGACTAGGATTAAACAGATCCATAAAGACCAGCCATAAAATGTAAAGCCAGCTGATCTTGGTTATTGAGGGCTTAAACCCAACATCAACCAACATTGACCCTTTACAAAGTATATATATACATATATATTTTTTAATGAAAAATTTTCCTTAATGATTAAAAATGCTCTTAATTAAGTTGTTTCAGAACTTAGATTAGTTGACATTTGGTTGTGCACAAAGTGTCTCATATAATGGGCAAATGTAAGGAAAATAGGTGTTGGGGTGATACAAGATCTCATGCTGGACAAAAGCTGTTTTTTTATGTGAAATTTAGACTGTACATTGTTCTCTACCAGGGTCACCCAGTACACTCCATATCAAGCAGAGATTGCTCAGGGTAGGCTGGAAAGTCTTCTTAACTACCAGACCATGATTTGTGACATGACAGGCCTGGATGTTGCCAATGCCTCTCTGCTGGATGAGGCTACAGCTGCTGCAGAGGCCATGGGGCTATGTTACAGGTAATGACTATGTTGCAGGTAATGGCTGTGTTACAGGTAATAATGATGTTATCTGTTATAACTTGATTTTTTTTGCACTATAGAGAATGGTTATATTTTATTTTGTCCATATGTCTTTAATATGGTTGAGGGGTGAGCCTATTTATTAGGCAGAAAATATATTTTAAAAAATTAGATGTGGAGTGTAATTTGTTAATAAATCTTCAAATAGCTCCTTCAAGTGCCACCACTTGATACATTCTATATAGTCAGTATTCATCACAAGCAGATTTTGACCTACTTATATATATATGTGTGTATATATATAAATATATACAGGTATATTAATTGTCAGAGTTTTTATCAACCTTTCGTTTTTAGCACAACGGAAAGAAGTTGTCTTATGTTTGAGCCCATGCATGCTCTTGCCTGATGTTTAATCTTAATAAATAGACAATTGTTGAATATATAAACTACATGATTTTTTGTCTTAGTGTTTTCTGTTATATTAAACATATGATGAAATCATGGATTATAGATACAACCAGAGACAGAAATTCTATGTAGATGAAAGATGTCACCCCCAAACAATTGCAGTAGTTACAACAAGAGCAAGGTATGAGGATCCCATGGGAAAAAATGAGTTGCTCAGTAGTTTGTTGAATTATCTTTCATGTAGATAAAAAATAAAGCATAAATTAGTTTCATGTATTATTATGCCTGACAGCTTACTCTATGTGGTATACATACATTATCCAATATTTAACATGGGAATGCATATAAGGTTGTGGCATACCTTAGTAGTATGGTTTTTTGAATATGAATGCTGTTGTGAACCATATTATAAACAATAAAAAAAGATAAATATAATTTGACACCTTTTATTGCAAAAGAATTACGACTAAATGTTCTTGTACAGTCTGTATCCATCAAAATGCTTCATGGTCTTGTGCCACCACAATAGATGCTGCCCTCTGAGGGAATGAAATATGAAAGCCTCCTTTTTTGTTGAATTTTTAAGTGTATTAGGAATAGAAGTGATCTGCTGTCCAGCTGATGAGATGGATTTCTCAAAGCAAGACATTGGTGGAGTCCTGTTTCAGTATCCTGACACAAATGGCAGCATTGAAGATCTGTCTGCATTTGTAGCTGATGCTCAAGCAAATGGGGTAACAATTTATATACTTTCTTGATTTTTTTTTTCTTAAATAGTCTTACTTCACAATGTAGAGATAGTTATAGGCTTTCTCAATGCTGGAGACCTACTACTTTAAACCAGACATGCAAAATCAACAGAAAGAGAGTTACAATTTCATGAAAGAGGATTACCTGATAATTCAGGTAGGCATTCACAACAGCGAACTAACTTGTCCACGGATCAAATATGGCTGACCCACCTGAATACTTGTTGCGTAATTCCCGAGTGGAATCTATTCAGTGTCTATTAGGGGATTATAAATAACAAACTTTTAAGTGGGTTATCATTTTTGAGCCATGGACTAGTTAGTCTGCTGTTGTGAATGCTGCCTAGGATCTCAATTTTGTCATTTATAAGACATACCAGTGGATTACCATATGACAAACATTGATATCAACACCACCACAACCCCAACCACCACAACAAAAACATGTTAGCTATCCGGATATATTGAATAAATATTGAATAAAGAAAATGTTACAACAAGTGGGTGATGTCATCATACTGATTGTTTTATGCTGATAAAGGACCAGTTAAGTAAAAGCTTAAAAGCATGTAACTTTAATTTTCTCCTTTCATTTCAGACCCTAGTTGTATGTGCCACTGACCTGTTAGCCCTCACAATCCTAAAGCCCCCAGGGGAGTTTGAAGTGGACATTACTGTAGGCACCAGTCAGAGGTTTGGGGTTCCCCTGGGGTATGGGGGGCCACATGCAGGGTTCTTTGCTGTGAAGAAAAAGTACATAAGAATGGTGCCAGGAAGGATGATTGGGGTTACAAAGTATGCTTTTTTTTTCAATAATTTTAAACTTGGTATGTTTTATTACTTTTAAAAAGCATTATCTATTATGCCAGACATCCTAACTTTTTCTGATTAATTGATAAAAAGTGAGAAGTTATACAATATTTATTTTTAAAAAATTATTACGCATTTTTTAGTTAAATTTTTATACCATTTCACCAAATGTTAAGGTTTAAATGAGAAAAAACATAAATTTACACATAAACATACCAAAAACAGTTCAACAAAGTTCATACCAAATTCTATTCCTTTCTATGTGTATTTAAAAACAAATTATACATTATTTCATTTAGAGATGGCAGTGGAAAAGAGGCCTACAGGCTGGTCCTGCAGACAAGAGAACAGCACATTCGCCGTGATAAAGCCACCAGTAATATATGCACTGCCCAGGCACTGCTGGCCAATATGTCAGCCATGTATGCTGTATATCATGGCCCCCATGGCCTGAAACACATTGGAACCCGCGTTCACCATGCTGCACTGATTTTGAATGAGGGTAAGAAATTATTCATGCTGTATGTGACTTAGTATGTCTGATAATATGTCTGTTTTATGAGCTTGTCATAATCTTTCTCTCTCTTTCTGTTTCATTTTTTTTCATAGTCATTGTTGCCCATGTACAACTTTCCTGAAAGTGGTATCTCCACTTATATTGACTCTTCATGTGCTTTGAAAAGGTTAATGTCAATAGTCAGGGTATAAATCAGTCTTATCAATGTTATATAAATAACTTCTCAGGTGTAGAGAGCGCTGGTCACTCACAGGTCAACAACGTATTTTATGACACCCTGAAGATCATGCCAGCTGACCAGGAATTGAACAATATTATTCAGAGGGCTCAGGAAAAGAAAATCAATCTCAGATATTTCCCTGATGATCATGTGAGTCTAAGGAAAATCCATGGAGGCTTTATCTTTTACTTAATTTATCCTAATTGTCTTAACTCTTGTGTTTTTAAGCAATGAATGATTTCTGGTAGAATACTGGTATTGCTGAAAGACAAGATATTTATTAGCATACTTTTTTGTGTACCCCTCCCCCCCCCCCCCAAAAAAAGAAAAAAACATTTAAATTGGTTATTAATTGAGTCGAAATCTTGTAGACATTGTCTCTTGTAGACATTGCCTATATAGCAGAAAACTCTGAACAGCATCATATTAAAATCTTAAAATTGACCTGAATTCCAAAGTCACCTATTTCAGATTGGAGTATCTCTGGATGAGACAGTTGAAATAGAAGACCTCAATGACTTATTATGGGTATTTGGTTCTCAGAAGAAAGCTGTGAGTTACACATTTTCATTTTTTATCTTTAACATTTTGCATTGTGTTTATCTAATAAATTCATGCACAACATTGTCTTGGGATATTTTTGTTATTGAAATTATTCAGATAATATGTAGATATTACAGTTTGATATCACTGTTTCTGGGGAAATCTATCATTATTATTGGGTGTAAAATTTCAGGAAGATATTGCAGTGGCTTTGGAAAGAGACTGTCCCAGATCTCTGTTTAATACTCCATTTAAAAGGACATCAAAATATCTCACGGAAAATGTATTTAACAGGTAAAGGCTAAATGATGCGAGTTCTTTCAAAAGTGTCTTGTCATTTGAGCAAAAGAGGTGAATTGTAGGACATTCTTATAGTAGAAAGACATTACACTGAATATACCTCTTAGCTCCATTTAACTAATTCAGACATGCATATGAATGCATATTTCAGTTTTACTTTTCAAGAATACAGTAATTTATAATTTTTTTCATCATAACATAAATATTTCACTTTGAAATATCACCTCCTATTTATATGAAGAAACGCATTTAAATTTAAAACTATAAAACACATCAGATGACTAACACAAACATATTCTTAGGAAACCAGCAAAAACTTGACAGTGTATTTTCCTTCTTTTTTTTTTTTTTTGCTTTCAGATTTCACTCAGAGACACAAATTGTGAGATACATGAAGATATTGGAAAATAAAGATGTATCTCTAGTTCACTCCATGATTCCCTTAGGGTCATGTACAATGAAGCTGAACAGTACCACAGAAATGATTGTAAGCATGTCCATTGAATTAACTGAGATTTTGATAATTTGTTCTTTTTTCCTGTGCATTTTATAGTATTATTTAATGTTGATAATTGATGTAAATTAAAATAATTATCTAACTCTTACCAGCATTTTGTTAACATTTTATTTGTTCAGTATTATTAATATCTTTTTATGATCAGTTAGATAAAATAGATAAAAGATAAATTTGTGGGACAGATTTGCTTTTTCTGAAATTAATAAATAAAGATAAAATGTCTCTTTTTAGCCGTGTTCCTGGTCAGAATTTGCTCACATTCACCCATTTGCTCCTGTTGAGCAGGCACTAGGATACCTTCAACTGTTTGAGGAGCTGGAAAAAGACCTCTGTGAAATCACAGGGTATGACAGAATCTCTTTCCAACCAAACAGGTATGTGTTTGGCATCAAAGCATGTGAAGTTTCAAATGATGCTGTGTTGATATGATTGAAATCCTTCCCATATTTTTGGTTTCAGTTTGGAGTTTCATGCACAGATGTACTGGAAAAATGTGATGAAAAATCATCGGAAAAGTTGGTTTATCTTTACTAGAGAGTCTTTGATATGCATATTGATATGCTATCAACAGATGAGATTGATATTTTGATATTTTGTTCAATTCCAGTGGAGCCCAGGGTGAATATGCAGGTCTGAGGGCAATAATGGCATATTTAAAATCAAAAGGACAATCACACAGAACAGTAAGACTTTGGATTATGAATTGTAAAATCTTGTACAAAACTTTTGAAACTTTTGAAAGGGTCATGCTAAAACATTAAAGAGAGTTGGCCTTTCTCATATCAATATTTGTAAACATCTGAAATCTTTTTTTGGCTTGAGCAAAGATTTCATTAACCTGAGTAATGCATTTTGCTTATTTTATACAGCTTTAACTTTTACATTCAAGTTTTATCACTGTTTTCAAGGTCTGTCTGATCCCAGCTTCTGCCCATGGTACCAACCCTGCAAGTGCACAAATGGCTGGGATGGAAATCAAACCTATCAAAGCAGACAAATATGGTGAAATAGACATGGTCCATCTCAAAACCATGGTAGAAAAGCACAAAGACAATTTAGCGTGTATGATGATTACGTATCCCTCTACTTTTGGAGTGTTCGAGGAAAGAATAAGGTAGGATTCCCTAAGAACAATTATTTTAATTCTTAATGAATAGAAGTGTAGCACATCAACTCTGAAATTAAGAATCTCACTTGGAAATAAAGTAATTTGTCGAGCTGGTGTGTGACTTGTTTATTCAATGAGTCCTGCTTGCTGTAATTACACAACATCTGTTGGGTTAGTCGATCCCCCCTCCCCTTTTCCATCCTTAAACCTTGTTCTGGAGAGGATGGTTCGTATCATTTCTTCTTCAGGAACAAGTGCATGAGTTCACCCACTAGTGTATATCAATTCTTCACCTGTATTAATCTTCAGGGACATTTGCAGTCTGATTCATGATAATGGAGGTCAAATCTATCTGGATGGTGCCAACATGAATGCCCAGGTGGGGCTGTGTAGACCTGGGGACTATGGAGCTGATGTCTCCCATCTCAACCTACACAAGACTTTCTGCATACCCCATGGTGGGGGAGGCCCTGGCATGGGGCCCATTGGAGTGTAAGTAGGTTTTGTGGGTTTATGGAGCAAGCTGTCATGAACAGGCCTGTGTTAAGTAGATTTACCATCTGTATCACATTTCCAAGTCTTTATATATAGCAAAATATCTTATGCTTAAATAAGTAATAGAAACAGGAAAACGTACGACTTGCCTTATTATTTTATTAGTAGTCCTTTAGATAACATTTTAAATTATGTTAAGTCTCACTAGTGTCTCAGTAATAGTGCTGTCCCAAATTACTGAGACATTAGTGAATAGTGTTCATTCTCAGAGTCACACACACTGAGGAAGGTCATGGTAATGATCGAAAGCTTTGTTCGGTACAGCTCAAGTAAGTGTAGGAATTAAAAAGTTCAAGTGTATAACATAATCAAAAGACTACACAGGTATTTTCCATCAAAATAACATTTTTTTATTGTCTTTCATCTTTCAGAAAACGGCATTTGGCTCCTCATCTTCCCACACACCCCATCATCCCTCCATATGGGACCACGGGACCAGAGGCAGAGTCTTTTGGTGTGATCAGTGGTGCCCCCTATGGTTCAAGTGCCATTCTACCAATATCCTGGGCATATATCAAGATGATGGGGGCAGAGGGATTGAGACATGCCACAGAGATTGCCATTCTTAATGCCAACTACATGAGCCATAGACTGAAGGGCTATTATAAGACACTGTATAGCAATTTTGCTGGTGAGAAATATTTTTATTCATGATTTTTATCTTAAAATGCTAATAGTATTAATTGATAACTGTGCTAATAATGGAATAGATGTAAATGATGATTGACCAGGTCTGTTCATTTAATTAGTATTCAGTACAAGGAATGCCTGTTGAATCTTACCTATTGTGTTTTGTAACAAGAAAAAGTTTCAGTACGGAACTTTGTTTTTTGCTTTCAGGTTATTGTGCACATGAATTTATTGTTGACTGCAGAGAATTCAAGAAGACAGCTGGTGTGGAGGTGGTAGACATTGCTAAAAGACTTATGGACTATGGTAATAAACAAGCTTAAATAATTCACAATAGATTATCTTAAATTCAGATACTTAATTTTGTAAATGTTGACTTATT
>NW_019773875.1:0-10127 GCF_001039355.2 Lingula anatina | reverse complement strand
TTTGCAAATTTTGCTTCCCTTTTATCTCCAAAACTGGCTGAGATAGGTCCATAGTTACTATTGAAGTTGAATAGGAAGTCCTATACTGGCAATCTAAGTGTGACCTTGAAATTGACCTTTGACCTACTTTTTATCATGAACTGAACTCTGCTAATTTCTTTCTCTTTTAACTTCAAACTTGACAGAGATAGGTCCATAGTTACTCTTGAACTTGAATAGGAAGTCATATACTGGCAATTTACTGTGACCTTGAAATTGACCCTTGACCTACCTTACGAAGAACTTAAATTTGATTGTACCATATATATTTTTTGCAATAGTTAAAAAATTCTTGTTGATTGCATTTTTACAGCTTGTCAAGCACAAAACTGATGGCTGTGTCCCTTATTTTGTGTATGTGGGGGTCTATACGAATGCGTTTGCTCCAGCTGGTGGTACAATATTTGGAGGCGGTATCGCCTCTCTGATCCTCTAGTTGTATTAGTAGAAGCAGTGAGAGTTTTAGTGCATCAGATGCTAGTTATTATTGATATTTCACCAAGAGTGAAATGAGAGTTTGCTGAGATCTGCATAATGAAATATGACTAATATTATTTCCCCTTTATGCCATTTATATACCATCCTTTGAGTTTAATATTAATAACAGTATTTGATACAGACGATGAGCCCACTTAAACACGAAGTTTGTATTATCCAAATGTTGAAAAGTCTTCATAAAAGCCAAATTTTAATACAAAACATTTTTAGTTTATGTTAAGACATTTATTTTTCAGGTATTTTGAGGTATTGTGAGTCCAGACATTCACACTAAATTATAATTTATAGCAATCTTTTTATCGCCTGTATGAGTATTTATAGATATTTGGTATTTTTAAAGCTGTAGCCTTGCAGTGCAGTTGTCCAAAATCAGAGAGAGTGTTCTAGTCATATCCACAGATCCAGCTCACAACATATCAGATGCTTTTGACCAGAAATTCTCTAAGGTGCCAACAAAAGTTAAAGGATTCTCTAACCTGTTTGCTATGGTAAGTCTTTTCTCACAAAGTATTTTTCTAAAATAAGGTGTTTAATTGTCATCTTTTTTTCAATGCAAGGAGGAAAGGGGTTTGAGATGAATTAGAACTCACTTTCTTATTTGCTGTCAATGTGAATAGGAAATATCAGTAAAGAAAGTTTTTTTTTCATTGTTTGTTACTTTGTAATAGATGTTAGTGTAAATTAGACAGAATAGATGTTAATGATAATGTATACCATATTTTTATTACTCCTAAAGAAAAATGAGTTCAAGATTCAGATTTGAATTATCAGCTATGGAATCCATTGTCAGGATGACCATTCAGTTCAGACCAGGATGTTCAGCCACGGCCACTCTGTTGGAAAAAGAAGGATAATTCTAGCATTACGCGTAATCCTTTATGCTTATATAAAAGAGCAGATATTGAAGTATCTCCAGATCAACAAAAGGAGGTGAAGATATGATCTGGAAATTTCGAAACACCAAAGCCCAAAGCTAAATAAGTAGAAAATGTATTATATAGATATACATAAAAATGATATTCATTTTAAATTGCAATTTTATGAAATGAAAAAAACATTGCTCGGAGCAGAATTCTTACCCGGTCACAGTGACAAAGGTCATCATTTTCACATTCCCCAGTTGCTCTGCTGTGGTATTTGTGTCGGCAAAAAGACTGACAGGCTTCATCAGGAGACATGCCTCTGTAATACCGCAATGCCCTATAGCAATTGTTGGTGCAGCGGCACACTCCTCCAAGAACATACCCTGACATAAATTTCTTTCTGTTTCTAGTGATGCCATTGTAACAACGATCATGGCAGTCTTCATTGCTCTCTCCAGGATAGCCTAGAAATAAAAAGAAATCAAACAGATGTTGGCACTAGAAATTTGTACAGTACTTCTCATATTTGAGTCTTCCAGTTATAATATTTGTGAGTCATGAAACTATGTGTCATTGATGAGAAAAATTTCATTAAAAAAATAGAAACTAAGGGACATGGTTTCAGTCTTGGAATTTTTTTAATGTGTTGGTGGTTTTTGTGATCTTCAGCTGTAGTGTGAGAGAATTTCTTCCATTTGTTTCCTATTTGAAACTGGTTAGGGTTTTTAGGTTGGTTGCAACACGATTTTGTCTTGACCATTTCCAACACTGTATACTAAGATGATAGGATGTGAAATGTGAGAATTTTTTCAATGGTCCCTAGCCCAGTTTGATAACATGTCATGATTTCTTCTTACCTGCAGCATATCCCAGGATAGCTATCCCAAGTAACACAAAGACCAGGCTGATGTGCATCTTGGTATCACACGGTCTCAGCATATGTGGCACCAGTGTTTGTCTCTTCTTTTATACCAAGGAGCAGCCTTGAAAAAAGAAAAAAATCAAGATCAGTCACTCTTTTCATTCATTTATGATGATGATGATCATAATCAAAATGACTAGTGCCAATCTTCCTGTTATGCAGGAATAGTCCATTAATAGCTCTTAACATTAGTTTCACAGAAATCTGCCTTTTGCTCCTTGATTTATTTCATGAGAATTAAGTTATGCTGATGCCATACATCACGTGAAATTTTTTTGTCGTGTTTTTGATCATGATTATTTCCAGAAAATGACATTCAGCTACTGTAGCTATCTTGCACTTGATGTTTATTACTTACTGCTCATTATCTATTTTTAAGAAATTGGTAATGTTGAAGCTGTAATCAGCTATAATATGATGCATAATTTCATATCTGTAAATGATGAAACTAGTCTGTTTAGTTATGACATAGAAGTAATTGTGAGTAATTATGTGATTTCACTCTCAATTATCTCATATGTATATTATGTAATGTATTAATGAATCAATTTTGGTTTTGATGAGGATATGACATCATCCATTGATGAGGAAAAAATGAAACATTGAAAATAAAATGTTGAAACTAATGATAACCAACCAGTAAGGTATAAGCAATTACCCGATAGAGTTTTTTTTCAGCTTTGCCCTTTTGCACCAGGAATAATGTGCATGTTTGTAGGTGCATGTTTTTAATAATGACATTTAATAAATGATTAATTTTTACACATGTTTGGGAGGTTGCAAAAATAAAATTGTCAAATTGGAAGATGTTTACAGACTCCATTTCATTGATGATTTCATATTTTATTACTAATTTTTTTTAGGAAATTGATCCAAATGTTGGTATGGCAGATTTACCAGATGATTACTTTGAAGGACAACAAGGTAATAAATTAGCAGATAACAAACACTAAATGGACAAATATATGTCTGAGAGATCAGGAACCAACATATTAGACTGATTTCTAGCTTACAAGAGCTTTGTTTTATCCCGCTCTGTTTCGGACCCTTTAATTTGATGATACTGTATGGGTGAACAAATTAAAATTATTGATGTGAGAAAAATGGAAGTTTATCAGAATTAATACTGTTGTGGAAAAGATAAACTTTTAGGCAATTTCATACAGCCTATAAGAAAGATGTTATGGTGCAAAATATAAAATTTTAAGGTTTATTTGTTAACCTAAGTTTGAGAAAGAAAAAAAAATCTTCAAAATGCTCTGTATGATCTGTAGTGATATAGCTGAACAGTTAGTCAGTTTGATTGTGCTATCATTGCAAAACTTCAGAGAAGGAAACAATCGTCCTTTGAAAGAAGACACTCAGAATTTTGACATATGTAGAGTGGTATTAAATAATGAAGACAATTCACACCCCCATCTGTATTTCTCACAATTTTGAAATAATGATTATTTATAACCTTGTCTTATGTAGCTTCACTCAGTGAGAGGAGTTTAATTTCAGATGTGTTGGCAGTTGGCAAAGGTGTCATTCAGGAGCTGTTAGGTGCTTTTCCTGGTATAGATGAAGCCATGAGCTATGCTGAAGTTATGAGGTAAGGCTACCTTTCTGTAGTCAAGTTTTATCAATTGTCCATATTAACTATCTCAGATTTACGTGTTAAACTGATTTACTCAAACAACCCCAAAAAATAAATAGTCCCTGGCTATGACATTGGAGCTGTTACCTTATTCTGCAAAAAAAGATATATACTTAATTGTGGACATTTGGTTGCTTTTATCAGTCTTTATGTTCAAATGTTGTTGAAGTTAAGTTTAACTTATCCATGTAATATTTGCTGTGTTCAATAGATAATTTACTAAAAAGAGATTAACTTATAAAATATATATTTATACATACACTTTAGAGTTGGTATATTCTTTAAAAAGAGAAAAAGACAACTGCAGAACATACACAAACAATGATGACACTATAATGAAATGCTTTTCTTTCTGTGATTGTTTATTTATTTTTATTTATTTACTTATTTATTTGTTTCAGGTTGGTTCAAAGTATGAATTTTTCTGTGGTGATATTTGATACAGCTCCCACAGGACACACACTGCGTCTGTTATCCTTTCCCTCTATGGTGGAGAAGGGGCTGGGAAAACTTCTTAAGATAAAAAGCCAGTTTGCACCCTTTATCTCACAGGTCTGTGAAAGTCCATGCTGCATTGTATCTCTAAATTTCTACGGCTATTTTTTCATCATTAAAAGACTACAACATTCATGAAGTCATGGTCTAGAAATTTATGACAAAGAAACGAGTGTTGTTGGTTCATGGTATGAGCTTATGTGAAGAAAGTATATGTTTTGATTTACAAAGTTGAACAAGTTTGTTTTTAAATTCTGACAAATGTGATAACTTTACCCTAAAAATGTATTCAAAATAGACTTAAAAGCAGTTTTGCTTACATCCATAACTTTCCAATTACTTTGAAATATGGTCACTAATATGAACATCAACTGATTGCTCAGTATTTTGTAATGCAAATGATATGCAAAATTATGTGTACCGCATTTATTGGATCTCAGTTGCTTGTAAATTTATATGTTTTATGCTTCATAATTGCAAATTTTATGTATAAACAGATGGCAGGTGTGATGGGCATGCAGGATATGAATGCAGAACAGATGACCACAAGACTAGAAGAGACACTACCCATCATTAAACAAGTTAATGAACAGTTTAGGAATCCAGTAAGTAGATTTTGAGCAGGGTTTGCAAACTCAGCCCATGGTCACTTGTGCTACTCGTTCCACTTTCCAGTTCTGATTCTTTTTTTTTTTTTAATTCTGCTGTGAAAAACTTGTTTAACAATAGATCTAAGAATTTTGAGCACTCCAAGGTTGCAATGGTAATTGTGTATAAGGAACCATGTTCACACTAGAATTCACTTGGATTGGATATTGACTATATTTGATTTAGTCACCCGACTTCCAGAAAGTTTATGTGGGTGTAAAAAATGGATGGTTAGTGGAAGTTGAAGTTTTCTCATAAATGTAAGAATTAAGTAAATGTCACCTTGTTGACAGATTATTTGATCCATATGATCCTGGATATATTTTATATGTAACTGTATATGTTTCTTTCTTAATTTTTATTGTCTGTTTATTTATGATCGACTTTAAAAATCAAAGTTAATGCATCTAGATTTAATAAAGATGGAACTTATTATTTATAATTATATCTCATTTTTTTTCATTGTAAATTTGTTTTGCCCCTCATGTTTCCCTCTCTCATAATCAAAATACCATTCATGACAAAAATGATTTCTTTTTTTTTTTTTTTTCTTTTTTAGGACCAAACTACATTTGTGTGTGTGTGTATAGCTGAATTCCTATCACTGTATGAAACAGAGAGGCTAGTTCAAGAAC
The DNA here is from genome assembly GCF_001039355.2 of Lingula anatina. The sequence continues at coordinate 4,388 of NW_019773875.1, read as the reverse complement.
TTACTAAAATGAACATTGACACTCATAACATTGTTGTCAACCAGCTAATGTTCCTCCCCAAAAATGAAAAACCTTGCAAAATGTGTGCTGCCAGACATCGGATACAATCCAAGTATCTGGATCAGGTTGGTGAAAACTGTAGTAGAAAAGACATATTTCCATGTATTTTGTTTTCACAGTCATGTTTTAACTGTTAAAACAACATGATGACCATTACTTTATAGTCGGCTAAATAATTCAATAGAATTTTTTAATGTGATGAAAGCTTGCCTTAGGTTTTATGGTTTTTAATCACTATATGATGATACTAAAGGCAATGATACATCACACATCACACTTTATACATTTTAGATTGAAGACCTGTATGAGGACTTTAATGTTACCAAACTTCCATTACTGGAACATGAAGTGAGGGGTGCTGATGATATTCGCCAGTTTTCTGAACATCTAGTGAAACCATACAGTGTATGATAAGTGTGGAGTTAAATTGTGGTAAACCTCAACTACTAGTCATGGAAGTTGCAACTTGCAATCTTAGCTGTGCTTTGGACAAGCATGATTATTACAAAAGATAATTATTTAAAATGGAGAAAATAAAACCATCTCGGTGACACACCATCATAACATGCACAAAAGAGAGCCATAAAGTGAAAAGGGAGAAATACAAACCAACTTCTGGTGATGATTTTGATGAAAATCAGTCAACTTGTGGCAATTCTGTATTAAGTGAGGTAATTTTAACTGATTTAACAATCGATGTCATAGCAACGCCTTAGGGATATTCAGGTTGGTGCACTATTTTCATGGTACAACGGCATTCTTGCTCATTTCGTCTCTAGTGTGACGGGGGCATAATGAAAATCTGACTCCCCCCATGAAATTTTGACTCCCTCTCACAAAACTTTATCAATCTTATATTATATGAGTATATAACTTTTATCTTGTAGTGTGCATAATGGAGGATACATTGGCACTTTTTGAAAATTTTCATGAGAAATTAAGAAAATCAAAAACATGTATTTTTCCACCCAGTAACTCCTATGAAAAGGCTATGGGAGTCCAAATCCTACGGGTAGTAAGATGAATGCAAAAATGATCAATTTTCACCCCCAAACTTTCAAATACTAACAAAATATATGTCACAATGCAAACCATGTGGAAAACAATGGTATGATGACTAAATGTAAAATAGGGCCTTTTCTTCATGGGAGTCCAAATCCCATAGGTATGAATATGAAGATTTTTCAAGTTTCTTTTTTTTTTCATTTTTTGCACCCAATATTTTACCACCAACTTTCAAATATTTCCAATATATTCTTCATAAAGTATACTTAAGGGAAAGATGTTGAAATATCAAATAAACAGCTCTTTCATAGGGAAGGCATTGGGTGGTAAAATACACATTTTTAATTTTCTTATTTTCTCATAAAATTTTCCCCTGCAAACTAACAAAAAGTGCCAATGTATCCGCCATTATGCATACTACAATATTAAACTCATATACTCAAATAAAATAACATTTAATCAATTTTGTGGGGGGAGTCAAAATTTCATGAGGGGGGAGTCACATTTTCATTATGAAAATTTGACTGGGGAGTCACATTTTCATTATGAAAATCTGACTGGGGAGTTACATTTTGGGGGAGTCAGATTTTCATGGTACACCGGGAAAAGATGGCTTATCTAAAACAAAATATTTTTAAAAATGCACTTATCAAGGCATATATCTCCGAAAGGAACCAATGCCTCTTTATATACCTCTTTATATGTCTTTAATTTTGTAGAATTGTGACTGAATGAATCAAAGAATTTGCAATTTAATGGTCCATATTTTCCTTTCTAGGGAAGGTAGACAGGTGGCTTTGAAGTAACTAGATATGTTCTAACTTTTAAAATGTTTGTAAGTAAATAGCAAGTTTAAGGCCATTTATGATTATGAAGTTTATGAAAAATATTGTCATCAAAGTCTGTAAAAGAAAGATTCATGTATGGGATCATTTAGTGTCAGTTGCATGCTCTGTAGATATAAAAGCAATTACAAATATGTGATGTAAAATATTTATTAAAGTACTATGTATTGTACATGTATTTGTAATAAAATACCTTTTGGATACATCCATTTCTCTGTCATCAAAGTCCTATATATATATATATATATATAATAACAGTCAATTACAATGTAAACAAGCACCGCACACATTTTACAATGTTAGACAAATGTTTGACCTCATGATGGCCAATAGTCATGTGATTGTTAATTTATATTTTATCCAATTATTAAACTCTAATTGATCAACAATCCTGCAATTGTACTCTATTTGTTTTTCACCATGACAAAATGAACTACCCCCTGTTGATAAAATGGAACTTTTAATTAACGAAAGTGAGTAAAGATATACAGCGTTCTTTTCATGTTTTTTTTATACACTTGTGCAGGTAACCTAAATTGTTGCAAACTATATATATATATATATATATATATAGGCATTGCTCAAATATATATAAAGAAAAAAAATGTAAATTGTTAATGTTTTGCTCCTAGGGCTGGTAGTGTGTTCAACATTTTATTGTTCAGTCTGATGCCCAAATGTTCCTCAAGTTGGTCCAATAATTGTAATTTAAAACTACTAGCTGTTACTGTGAACTTAAAAATCGCTAATGGGTAAAAAAGTTAAAAATAAAGATAAATAATTCAAGAAAAACAATTCAATCAGGCAGGTTTTTATTCCCCATAGCTTTATTTTCTCGTAAGTTTGAGAGTAGTAGGCTAATTAAATAATACACAGCCGGATGATGGTACTTTAACGTTAACGAGGTTAGTGCACTGTGACGCTTACAGCAGTGATGGTCAAATGTCCGGATACATAGTCCATAAATGCCCACATGCATTATATATGTATTCGAACCGGACTTCAGAGGCCTGGCAATGCACTTGAATGGAGAACGGTTCAAATCAGTGCGACCAGGGGGATTTATGTAACACAAAGACATTATAAAAACCCGAACAACGACAACAGGCCAATCCTGTTTCTTTAATGAACTGCAGTAGTTTAATTCACCTTAAACCATTGACCGAATTATTAATGAATATTTTTTGCTAGCTCACCGTGAATTGGCATTATTTGTATTGCATCAGCTCACAAGAGAGACTTAACACGTATGCTTAAAGGCAGGACAATTGACAAGGCCGACGCAGGTAAGTAATAGCACGTTATGATAAAGAACTAATATAAATTCAACTGTTAAGAAAGTCTCTTGATTGTATGAATCGATATATGCCAAGTTTTCTTATGTCAGCACACAATCTTGCTAATGTCCTTACACTAAAATATCAGATACGGAAATTTTAACTTGGGGTAACTACGGCGTACAGGTAGACCGCAGATGACAACCGAGATATCGTTGTTAAATTAAACATTAAACAGTACAAAAACACTAACCCTTAATGCGTTTTATACATGTACATGCAGGTTAAACAAGTACAAGTCTAGCGACATATATGTGTGTGTGTGTGTGTGTGTATTCATACAGTCTTTTTTGTCGCTAACTCACGCGATAAGGGTTATCTACATATTTTATAATTAGCAATGTACATACTGTACATGTATATGCATTACACAGTTTAATGGAAATTTGTCGAATGTCGGAATATACGGAGATTTTATATTAGGCCTAATTGTTTATCCTATTCCAAGTTGTCAAAACGCTTGTGATATCCAACATAGAAATGCCCATTTTCTCATTGAATAAATCGTGTATCTATCAGTTTTATTATCATTATTATTTTTATTGCTGTTGTTGTTTGTTTGTTTGTTTGTTTGTTTGTTTGTTTGTTTGTTTGTTTTGTAAGGCGTTTTCTTCTTATCTTATTTCTGAATTATAAATCATTTATAATGTCTATTTTTCAAATACCAGTAGCTGGACATTTCTCAGTGTTGGCCAAGTGCATATAACTAAAATGGAGTCGAACAGCAGCGAAGCACAGCTTATGTCAATGCAGAGCTCACCACACGATTCCACCCTCTCTTTTGGAGAAGACAGACAGGTTCATAGTCGAACACCTGAAGACTGGAGGAAAAAAGTTAAAAAGGGGATCAAGAAGAACCTCTTGTTAATTTTAACCCTAATAGCGATTGTCATAGGAGCGGTCCTAGGTTTTACAGTGCGTCTGTTACAGCCGTCAAAGGATGCCCTGATGTGGTTAGGTAATGTGAACGGGTGCTTCTTCAACAAGATTTTTGCCGTAGCAGGCAGGATAAAAAGAATATTTCATATAAGATGTCTAGGAAATGATAAAAGCAAAAGGCTGCCGAAATAATAGGAAACAATATATGTGTAAAGATAGATCTTGTGATACTAGCGTTATTATTATTATTATTATTATTATT
>NW_019773874.1:0-17844 GCF_001039355.2 Lingula anatina | reverse complement strand
GATGCAAGTCGCTATACGCTTAGCCTTGGACCTCTGCGAGATGCATGTGAGTTCTACATGTATTTTGACAACCTACAGTTCAAATCAAGCACAGCTGAAATCAGACTTAACAAGTAAAAACATACGATTCTAGTGCTGTGTCCAGAAACGGCGATGGTTCCCAACTCATTGAAGAAATAGAGGAGGATGTTGCGCTGTTCACAAGGAGTTCTTCAGAGGTTGCCTGGCATAGTAATCTGCTACAACCAGCCCAGGCCAGGTGGTCCAGGTGGTCACAAAGTGCCTTGAAAAACACTGAGTTGATAGAAGTGGAGGGGCTTTGGGCATGGAGTGTGCCGGCAATCTTCGAGGAAAAGGCTGATTATGATGATGACAATTAGTAAATTTTTGTTAAAAGATTCCCTTTAGAAACTGAATAAAGAACATTGGGTCATGACATGATTTTTGTATCACTTAACGCATTGCGTTAGGGGAGACAGTACATTTTTGGTAGGGGAGTGTATATATAAGCCTGTAGTGAGTCAAATGTATTCCAGCCAGTAATAACAGTAAAAGTACAGTGTCCGGATATTTCTTTGAATTCAAATAAGCAAAGTATATACAATAACTTCAACATCAACTTGACCCTAAGGTAAATATACACACTGATAATTTATTTAAACATGCAGTGCTTAAAATACATCTTAGAATCATTTGTTTGTCCTCATTGTAAACACTTCATTGAGCAGGTCTCTCGGTTATTGTTCGAAAGACATGTCTCTTAGGAGAACGTTCATCTAAAAGTTGACCTTTCTCCCTCATACTTGCATAGATTATGTCAGTGAAATCATGTCTTTTCATCTTCAATTTTTGTGATCATCGTTGCCAGAGGGCATATTTCGCTTACCTTATTCCCTAGGCCTCTCTGTAATTGTTCGTAAGAAATGCTTTTTCGGAGAACGTTCATCTAAAAGTTGACCTTTCTCCCTCATACTTGCATAGATAATATCAGTGAAATCTTGGCCGAACAATGACATCTGAACACATTTTTCTATTTTGGAACCTGCTTTGCTGAGTTTTGGTAAAGTCACTTCTCGGTCCGTCGTCGGGTGCCCCGGTATTCGACGTTTCAATTCTAAAACTTTGTTCTTGTCAAAGCACACACGATCCCAGTACGTGTTGAGCTTCCGAAGCTGTTTTACTTCTTCACTGAGTCTAACAAGACCAAACTGCTCAGCCTTTCTCCAAAATGTTCGGTTAAAATGGTCGTAAAGTATTCGATCACCTGCACTCCATTTGTTGATTTTGGCAATATTGTCTAAAGTAAGGCGTACTCGTTGTCTTTTGGGACGAGCATTGGTTCTGACACTGACAATTTCAGCAAAAGACCAATTTAATAAATGTTTCAAAAGTACCAAGGACTCGTCAAAATATTCAGTTATCATAACAAAGTCAAAATTTTCTTCAATTTCTAAAATCTTTTCATAAATGGCACTGAAGTTGTCAGACAGAGTAATATCTAGACCAAAATCTGCCATAAATGTATTTTTCAAACTGACGGATAAGTTTAAAATGTTGTTGTATATTTCTGGCTTTTCGAAAAACCTTTCTATCCCGTCGGAGTCTTTAAATCCAAGGATTTCACTTATATCGAGAAAAGAGAAAAGTGACTCAAACGTGCTGATTGGATCCCTAAGAATGGTGAAGTAAATACTGTTTGATGGCATTACCTTTTTAATATCTTGACTGAAACGTGTATGGTGACATAAAATGTTGAACAACCCAGATGCACTGCGTAGAATGAAGGATAGACTGAAGAGATCAGGAAATTGGCCCACTTTGTACAAATTCTTTTTTGCGCCTAGCACAAAGACCAAATCTCTGGCGTAGCCAAAACGCATTAAAATATTTTGCACTGTACTCCCTGCCACCTTTTGTGTTTTTAAAAAAACCAAGTTTGTAACAGCTTTCCCGGTGTTTGAGTTTTCTGTGGTGTTAGATGAATAGAAATAAGACAAGTCCTGTTTCGAAGAAAATGGAGAATGATGGCTGTTATTAGTACAACACGATAATCTCGTTTCGAAGACATCTCTGACTGCATAGTACAATGTTATCCACATTAGCAAAGTTGTTACGGCAAATTTCCATAAGCCGAGATATTTAGCCATCATATTGTTATATGTCTGTTTAAAGTTTATAAAGTTTATTGCCATTTCTCGGATTCAAAAGTCTTGTTTTCTCTGAAATAAAGGTTTTCTTTCTATAGGAAGACTGCATATACATACACTAGGATCATGTCGAAAATACAGAGAAAAAAAATCAAAATTCCATCTTCAGTACAACGCTATGTCATTGAACTTTTATTCCAATTCTCCTTTTATTCTCCACTCTTAAAACTGATCAGTTAAACCTAACCGAAAATACGTTTAATATTGAACAAATCACTCGGGCCAATATACATCCGACTATATATTTAAATGACCTAACTGTATCAAAATCAGTTGGCCTTTTAACTTATTCAAACGGTTTAAATTTCGGTTACTTTTAAACGATACATTCAGCTAGATATAACGACTTCAATTATAACCGTTTAAAGACGGCTGCTTTCAATCAGTTACTGGTAACTGGCTAAAACGCTTAATCTTAACTGATTTGATAAGTTCAAAACAATCTACTGGATTCAATTATAATCTACCTATTGAGATAATATTTCACTAATTAAATGAGTATAACTACTTAAGGCACATTATAAAAGATAACGTGAAATGAGAAGAGTGTGTTACAGAGCAAGTAGAGAGAGAGCAGACGTCTAACATGTTCCGAATCAAGTTTATGTTCTTATGTCATAGAGAAAATTAAAGTATTTAAATGAATCATTTCGATAAAAATTGCAGATTTTGAGCAAGAAAAACTGACACCCTTTGTTATGAGGTCTGTATATTTACAGATATTATTTAAATAAACAAAGTTAATTCGAATTACTGAGTGAAAGGGGGTTCAATGCATGTAAATGTATTTGTGTAGTGTGCATTTTATCTTTTAGGCATTGTAGGCTTGATTATAAAGAAAACCTGTCACATCTGGTAAAATTTGGTGCTACATTCCCATGGCGTGACTATGCCTTTTATGTGCTACGTGCAAGTTCTAAAATTACGTTGTTAAATTTATTATTAACTTGTTTCAGGATCATATTCAAATAGTCATATTCCCATTTAATTGAATCCGTTCTCAAATCTTATCAATATTTCTTCATCTGGAAGACTTGGATGACAAGTATGAACAATAATAATGATATCTAGTTCTGTATTTGTGTGAAATCAATGACAAGTCTCACGACAATTTTGAGCAAACTAATCATTGGGTTACAAGTCCTACATTATCATCATCATTTATTAACATGTCATGTGCATAGAACACCCATAAAGACACCTGCTGCATGCATTTTTTTCTGTCTTAGATCAAAAATTGCTAATTGTCTCAAATTTTCCCATTAGATCTTCTATACAAATTTTATTTATATTATTAATTTGGATAGCTTTTCATAAAATTTATATCTTTCCTCTATGTAAGCAGTGCACCGAAGTAAGAAATGATCGACTCTCATCTTGTTGTTCCTTTTTGCATAGTTGGCATACTCTTTCATTAATAGGCGTGTTTGTATAACGTCCAGTTTCTACATGTTAAGGTAAAAATGCCCATCCGCAGTCATGTTAAAAATGATTTTTCTTTCCTGTTTCAGTCTATGTTTAAATATTTTTTAGATTTTAGCTCTTTTTTAAAACACCATATATGTTCGGAGTTAAGGGATTTCAAAATGTTTTTTCTTTTCATTTAATTTTGAAGTTTTCATAGAAGAGACATTTCATGCATTCTATATCAACAATTGATTTGTTCAAAAATGAATTTTCATATCATAAAATTTGAGGGCCTCGGTGCATCAATTTTTCCCTAATTTATAATCTTCAAAAAATAATTGTTTGACGAGTTTTTCATTTTTGGGTGCGTACTTAAGTGTTCCAAAGTCTGAGTATGTTTTGCTATCTGCTAAATTTTAGTGGTATCCAACCTGAGTCCCCATACAGACTAATTTTTGATACAAACAGGTAAACTCCTAAATAGTATCTAAACGCTTTAGACATAACCTTTCCACAGCTATTTTCTGAAAATCCCCGAACTCTCGACCTTCACTCTAAAATTCGAGCCACACGGCTATTAAACAATTTTTGGTATTGGTGTACAATCTCATTTGATCAACTTATTTTGTGATTTTGCTATAATTGTAACTCCCGTGCCATACTTGTGCGACTGCATGGTCACATTGTCATATCGTGTGTCTGTTTATACATGTATTGTCTGTCGCTTATAAAATAATAAGGACGTGAAGAAAAAAAACGAAGATGTACTTATGCTTTGCAGAAACTTTAAATATCTACAAGACCAAACTACTGTGAAAGCTGCCTGCGTAGCCTAGTGTTTTTTTTTTTTCTTTTTTTTTCTGCAAGAGTGAAAATTTACTCCTGACCATAGCCTTAAATATATGACTCTGTGTGACTAATGCTGTTATTGTGACTAGTAGTTGCTCCTCTAACACAATACTGCCATTGTGAATAGTAGTTGCACCTCTAACACAATGCTGTTATTGTTAGAGATGCTACTACTTGTCACAATAACAGCATTGTGATGTAGGTGCAACTACTAGTCACAATGCTGTTATTGGTCCTAAAGCTGCATGTGCCTCATTCCAGGGTGTTTGAGCGAGATTTAAACTATACGTTTATTAGAAACAGGACGGTATATTTACTGGTAGGGAAGGACTGTGTATCAAATTTTGGACGCTGTTTCGTGTAAATTGCATATATTAACTCTTTACGTTGTTATACGTATGTTTAGAGGTCCTTGTGTAGCCACCAGTCCAGATGAAGCAATATTGTAGGCTGTTTACGCTGTATACGCTAATAATCTATTCACATATGCTTGTGATACTGCATGTACAAAACTAAGATATGTCAAAGTGTAAGTTTTTGTTTGTATTTAGTTAAAAGAAAATCTTTTTTTTCTTTATCCACCACTACTTACCTAATTATCCAATATCAAAAATTTTTGTTCAAAGAAAACCTTATTATATTCGACATGTGCTTATAAAAAGACAAAACCACGCAAAAACAATTCCGCAAGCCATTGTAAATTTAAGCATGGTTTATGCCATAAATCAGCTGTAAAATCATCAACATAAATCAAAACATGTAGCTTGAATTAATAATAATGGGGTGTTTGCTGTAGTGAGTTTTGACTTCACTGTGAAGGTTTTACCAGACATTAACAAATGTAGGACAATCATTTGGTTCGTAATGAGCAAATATCCACCAGTATATAACTACCAGTTTCTTATAATGTCGTATTATAATAAAAATACATTAAAGACATGAGCCCCACAGAATTTTGGTAAAAACTTTCCAATATACATGTAATCTATATTCATATGGTTGATTCGCGCCTTTCGAGTCAGCAGACCTACGTGTATGCCTAAAGCATGTTTGAAGTGAAACTTGCAGATGAGGGTGTGGCGGAAGCAGGAATTTTGACTGGGGTATGGAATGGCTCAAGGATAAAAAGTTTCAATAAATCTCAAACAGCGAGAGAATGACATGTGTCCGCTGCACACTGTGCCTAAACAGAGACAATAACACAATGCGTAAGGACTTGTTTATGACATTGTCGTTAATAGCTAATCAGTTGCTTATGGGTACAAATCACGTTTGATTAACCGAATAACATTGCACGTGTCCACTCAACTCAAAACATTGATTGATTTCTTTGACTGATTTTTTGATTGAATTTTTAGGTTAGTCATGGGTATGCTGCTTCCTGGTGGTCCACTGTGATGAAGTATGCGTATTATAGTCCAGGAAATTGGTGAAAAATTGTGCATTTTTTACCTACAAGCATGAAATTTGGCACACTTATGGACAATAAAATTCTTAGCAAATTTGGATATATGGGCATGTCTGAAAATTCCAAAATGGCCGTCAAATCCAAAATGGCCACCAAAATACCTTTTCAAATTAAAACTTCAAGTACATAGTCTTCTGATGACTTAAAATATCATATAAAGGTTAGAAAACACCATGGTATGAATCCTTCAGGTGTATTAAATCCAAAATGGCCGTCAAAAGTAAAAAAAGCAGACCATTTATTCAAGATATCCATTTGAATGGGGAATTCATCAAGCACTTAAAACTACAAGCATAAAATTTGGCAGGTTTGTGGAAAATGAAATTCTGAGCAAGTTTGGATGTATGGGCATATCCGAAAATTTAAAAATGGCCTTCAAATCCAAGATGGTCTCCAAAAATACGGCTTCTAATTAAAACTTCAAGTATATAGTCTTTTAAGGGCGTAAATATCATACAAAGGTTAAAAAACACCACGGTATGAATTCAGAATCAATATTTGCTTTTTTAGGTGTATTNGACTATTAAGGGAAATCAGAGGATGGCATGATTCAGTATGAAAGAGAGAGAGAGGGGGGGGGGAGAGAGAGAGAGGGAGATCTTGATTCGCATTCACGGATTATCTATAGCATCTAGTTTCTGTCATAAACTATGCGCAGAACGTAATCATGAGAGTGCTTACTATGTTTAGCTTACTCTTAGATGGATCGAACGGGTATCAATTTGGGTGAATTGGAGTTAGGATCACTCAATCACTCACATGGCACACGTGTTAAAAGCACTTGAAATTTACCGTTATAATATCCACAGATCGCAGGATCCTTGACACCAAATCTGAAAACACCTTCAATCTGCAAAGAATGGAAGAATATGCTCATGTCTCCGGAGACAGATTAGAGACCGACAGAGATGCCCTAGAGAAGTAATTACAGAAAACTTACTGTGCTGATAAGTTTGGCGTACGCTGATTGCTGGGTGCTGCGTTCACATTTCACTGACCAAGACCGAATGTTTTCGAACTGACTGACGGCAACCGCTTATTTGTATTTTTTTTTCACAGCCATGAGCAGATCCCAGCCATGAGATGACACTAATTACAAGAAGTACAGGCGGGCAATAAAGAATCAATCAATCAATCTACCTTTGTAAATGTCGAATGACCAAGCGCAATATCTGATTAACAATCAGCCTCCATAATTCGCTTTGCGTCACAAATTAAATCAGCTTTGAAAGTGTTCGATTTCTGGTGTCATTAGTCCTTTTTAACAGTAATTAGTCTACGCAAACGTCAATACTGACTATCACTTGATTCCCAAAAGGGCCATGTGTCCGGAACTTCTCCCGAAATCTTCCAGACGTGATTTTGTTTTCGCGGTGTTTCGCCGGCACGTACAACAACCTCGCTTAATACAATCATTCACTCCATCACAGTACGGTGTCCTGCATCGTGATTCACTCCAAATTTGGATTCTGACTACAATGCACTGATATTTCACAACGTTAACGGCGTCAAGTTGAAAATATGTCGCCACAAAACCAGCTAAGAATCATAGCTGACTAAACGGCGGCAAACACAAGATGTATTGAGACCGTTTTGTCGGTCGCAAAAACAACGCCCGCACAGCACGTCCTAAAAGTCTAGTTTATTCTTTGATGTGAATAAAGGATCACAAATGTTAATCTTGCCCGTATGTTACAGTATATATAGTATGTTACGCATAGGCGATGTTTTTCCCATCAACGTATAGTATAATATAATATAATATAATATAATATAATATAATATAATATAATATATGTACACCAAGTGCATTCATTTTTAGTCGGTGACTTCATTTGATTGCGAATGTATGGGTTCACAAATGTTAGTAAAGCTGGTATAGGAAAATAGTGTCGTTTTTCGGATCGATTCGGAATCGCGGTACGCGTGAATTTGGCCTACTGCACTTGCATAAACCACTGTAAAAGCCGTACATGTACTTACTCCGCTGTTGCTATCCTCTGAGACTATGAAAAATGAAAATATTGACGAGGAATTCCCATCATATGCTGTGCTGTATGCAAACCTAATCAAAATCGCCATTTAGTTTCAACGGAGCTGAACTAAGATAATTTCTAGATGTTAACACGGCCTAGTTTATAACCGGGGCATTGGGGTCACGCCGCTTGCATGCTCTGGCTTTCAATTCTTAATATAATCAATAATTGATGGAAATTATATCTCATACTGGGCAACTCACGTAAGGCTGATGGTAAGAGCGACGACATATTTGTCTTTATCCCAAAGACTTCAACGCCTCTCTTCAAGAAGTCGGTCTACTAGCTATAATAAAATTGAACTAATATGCCTCCATTCCGTTTTAAAACACCCTTCGAATTTGCCTCAGCTTGAGCCTTTGCTTTATTATGAACGCTTTGTCATTCCTGTCATGAGATCTAGACAAACGGCACAGAGTGTCCAGAAGCGCAGTCCACTACGGACAAGAACACATGGGTCGCTGTAGTCTTGTCGCTTAATAGTTCTTCAAATTAAAAAAATATATATATTTTGAAATTTATACCAGAGAGGGAGTAGAAGCCCACCAAGCCTGTTTAGGGATGGTATCTCTATATTCTCTCATAGACCAACCTCTACTAAACCAACCCTCTCTACAGTCAAGCACTATCTACCACTTCCTACGAATTCGCGTGAAAGAAATGGATTGAATGCGGTTTGCTCACTTGTATCGCAGTAAGTGGCTTGTTCAGAAAGCTGCCCGGCCCCCACGGAATAGCATTTTAAGTCAATGTGATAAGGAAAGCAATCTAATCAAATCTACGAGTTTGAATCTTGGCAACGTTTTTTTTTTCTTTTTCTTTTTTTTCATCACCTTGTATTTTGTCACGTCTATTTGTGAATGTATGGGATCTTGCAAATATGACTATATTTTAACACACTAATGATGTTTTAAATTTATATATATTTTAACTTCTTGCCATAGACTGAACTCAGTAAACAAGTGGGTGAGTTTATTTCGGTCGAAATTCTTGAGCTATTTCAGTGCAATCATCACTGTACATGTCACCAAGATCGATGTAGTCGGACCTACACTGGGTGCGCCCCTCTTGAATAAAAACAAAACAATATAAAAGACAAAAATGATACAAGATGTTTTTGTATTTATTGCAAAGACTGGAATATCGTACAATGCACTGTGCAACAACCAACATACATGCACTACATACAAGTACACATAAGCACACACATACTAATCACAAACGTATGTGGGGTTTCGCTGAGAGGGGGTTGATGGTGAGATGGCAAAAGGGGGGGGGGGTAAAAACAGAAGCTGTATAGGATGTGCGCACGCTCAGGCGCCCCTCCTTCCTACTTCCCCATCCATATCCAACTAATACTAAATATAGTTAGACAATTCTGTCTTCTTTTTTAACCTTATTTCCATTTTGGCCTGCTATAAATGACATAAATGTCACATCAATTTTGTAAACGATGATTGCATCGTACCAAGCTTTCATCATAAGAGCTTGAATAAACATAAACCCCAAAGCATATGCTGAATAACCTGCTGTTTTTCAATTGCCTGTTAATTGAATTGATCTTGGCACAGCTAAGATGACAGGCTTTGAGTGTGGCATTATTGCCTTGCAGTTATGCAGTTTCGCCTAAGCTTTGTTTAGCATTACTTTGTGCCTCCACACAAATTACGGGGTTATGTCTAATGATGTTTTAGTGATAATGATCACTCACTTTGGAAGTTTTTTGTAACAACTAGGTTTCGCTCTTGCCACAAGAATATCATCCGATTATGACAAGAACTACACGTAGCTGTGTCATAAATATCTTGATCCAAAGTAAGCTGTTACTGTTGCTAAAATGTTAGAAACAAATTCTTGGCACCATCATCAATCTAATAGATAATGTGGGTTGAAATTATAAGTGATAACAGAAAAACAATTAAATCCGCTTCAATACTCACAGTGCATTTACTGTGTGACAAAAATAATCGGAACGTGTTGCCAAGAGAAATTAACAAACTCATCTTCCTATTTTTTGTTTCACTCTACATAATCTCTATAGAACCACCTATTTACTAGACCAACCAGATATAGACTAGGCCATCTCTTAGCTTCACGGCCTTGATACCATGCGCATATCACAGCGTCAAAAAGGGGCTTTGGTGATTTAACTGTAACGAAAATTAACAGAAAAATGCTTCTCTAGGGAAATTAGGCCGTTGCCACCAGCATTATTTGCAGGAAGAACATTCAGTTGTGTTGTTCCTCTCTCCTTCTCACTGGTTTAATGGGGATGTAAATTAGAAACAAAACTTGTCTGAGAGACCAATGGCGCCCTCTATGACACAAAACAACTTTTAATTTAATTGTTGGGTGTAACAATATGGCAACCTTCCAAAGTTAGTCCTTACAGATGCATAAGTCAGTTGTCAGGCTTTGTCTGCTTCAATGGTTTCAAAGACAACCATCGGATATACACATATTGATATAGCTATTTTCGTACTTTCAGTTGTTCGAAAAGTTGCAGAATGCATTTACATTTGTAATGACGTCTGCTGCTCTGTCCTAGACTCAGCTTGGTTTTTTCAGGGGTTCTAATTGGAGGAAGAATTCAACAGAATATGGTCATGTTTTGTGCATAAGCCGGTGGCGTGGCGTCAGCTTTGTTCTTGTATACCACATACGGCTACCTGCAACAGCTGAAGAAGAACCACCTTCGCACCGGTAAGATTTCTCTTAAACATGCACCAGTATTTGTCTCATCTTGGTCATAAAAGCAGCCGTCATACAGCCAGATATAGTTCTCTCTCTATATATATAACCTATCCCCTATATCTCCTGCCGGAATTCTATAGGTTTCACTGTATTTACAGTAACCGCTTCTACGGCCTGTTCCTGGCAATGCTGAAAACACTGCCGCGAGTTCCGCCGAGAAAATGAGGAGCCTGAATCTGCACGCAGCTCTCATATTCCTGACGCTGGTATCAAGCGAGTTAACCAAAGGTAAGGTGGCTTATTACAACCCAGTGTGGATACGCATTGTAATTGCTCTGATGCATGTGACTGAAGTGACTGACTGCACAGTATTCTGTTGTAGCTTTAATCTGGTATTTGATTAACGCCAAAGTGGTTGACAAACGGGGCATGTGTTCTGTAGCGTAATCCAATGGCAGCAAAACTTGAAGGCAGCGTGTTAGGTCCCTATCTATAACGACTAATTACGCTGAATTAATTTTTATATGATACGTACCCGCCAATGTGAGTAGAGGTGTGACAGGAATGGTGGTCCGTTAGGAACCGTAGTCCGTCCCCCCTTACTTTTGTACATTCGTCTTATATATTTACCCCAATACTCCGACCAACCCTACCCTGTCCTAATCATATGGGACACCGGGCTTCCATACCTAGGACTACCTTACTCTGTCACACCGGCTTAAACTCTACCCTTGCCCTTTGGAAAATTTGCTACTGGTACAATTGACTTTTATTAAACCTGCAAATTACTCTGTAATGGGTGACTTACTTGGTTGTTATCATTATGTTATTTTGATGTGCCTTTGATGACAGTGAAATAGAGAGAGGATGTGTGTTTGTGCGTGTGCGTGTGTGTGTGTGTGTGTAAGAGAGAGAACAAACTCATGTGTATAGAAAACGCAGATGTCTTAACCATGGTTTAACTTCAATGCCACAGGTCATATACCTGACTAAGTGGTTGTGCTTTTAACAATTAAATAATAAGATCTATGTATGCGATTCAGTTTAATAATGCATTGCGTTGCCTGCAACATATGGCAAACGGCTGGTTCTGCAGATTCGACATGTGATATGAAAATTTAATGCTTGTCTCAAAATGTATAACTTGGAAGATATTTGAAGGCATCCTTTCATTGTACAGCATTGTAAGGAGGTTAAATGAAAGCAAATGGTCTTTTATCTTGATAGAAAGTAATTAACTGGGCTTATTTTGTTAGAAAAGGGCAGTTGGCTTGCAATCAATGTGTTACAAATTTATCAAAATAGGAAGTCCTTCATCACAGTCAGTGGGAGAGCTAGGATTCTGTTCAGGGTGTGTGTGCAGTGGCGGATTTAGAGGGGGGGACCGAAAGTGGGGTCAGGGAAACCAAATGGCACTGTTCGCTCTGTAAAATACCTTTTTTTCAGCGGACCCCGAACCCCACGCCAACGCCAACTGGGGGGGGGGGGGGGGGCTTCGCATCCACGGACCCCCCCTTCAAGTAATCTGGATCTGCCCCTGTGGGGGGGGCAGTCAAGATGAATGAGATTCCCTCCATTCGTTCTGCAGGCAAGGACATTTTGCACTAGGCTATATATGAACAGGACTGTAAAAATGGGTGTCAGGGGAAAAGAAAAGAATTGGCCATGGGTACCTTGGAGATTAAGGAATGTATATGGTACACTTTACCCCCTTCACACCCCACACCCCACCTCTTCACACCCCACCTCTTCACACCCCACACCCCACGTACCTTTCTCGCCTCCTATGATCCGCCATTGTAGAGGTACATGTACAAAGCATGTCAACATATAAATATCAAACAGTAGATGGTTTTGTAGGGTCAAAGCATCATTAAGATGAAGGCGGTGTTTGCTGCGTTTGGATAGTATATGGCAACCTTCCAAAGTTAGTCCTTACAGATGCATAAGTCAGTTGTCAGGCTTTGTCAACAAAACACCTGTGATGATACCTACATGTATCTTCATGCATAATCCGACCTGTCACCTCTTTGTCTTTCTTTAATCCCCCCTCCTTTCACTTTCACTCTCTCTCTCTCTCTCTCTCTCCCTCCCTCCCTCTCTCTCTCTCTCTCTCTCTCTCTCTCTCTCTCTGTCATCTCCCAATGCTCTGAACGAGACAGCTTGGTTGGCACAATACCTATACCTAATTTCACGTCCAGCTACGCACATCACTCACTCGGATTCCAATTACCAAACCCGCTGAACCGTGATTTAGATCAAAGACCGTGGGTTCACACGGGCTTTCTTTAAGATCGAATTTCATTTCATCCATTTTACTAAACCAGGCACATTTATCATTGCAATTAGGCTTTGGAAGTAGTCCTAGGTGTGGAAGGCCGGGAACTCATACAAAAAATACAGGTTAGAGTTTGCAGGGAGCAGTAAATGGGACGTATGTCACCTTTGCAAAGTAAATAAAATTGTACTTTCTGTAACAACGGACTTATCCCTGAATCTCTTCTTTTAGTCGCATTCTTGCACTTTAACAAAATTGCTTAATTGCAGTGCAGACCGGCGACGACAGTGTATATCAAATCAGGCTTTCTCCATTGAGACACGTGTGAACACACCCCTTCATGTTAAGCACAGATTGATGATTCAGCGCTTGGAAATCAGCAATATTATCGATTGCTATCTCTTTGCAACGATTTACTTTTGTGATTCCGTTCAGCGCAGCCTTTCTATTCAACGCGACTTCCTTCGCAACGACGGCGGCACAAATCAATATATATGTATACAAGTACATATGCCAATTTTGTTTAAGTGTGTTTTATCTCCTTTCTTGTATAAACCTACATTGATTTCCGTTTTGATTTTCCACGTGTACCGTGCTCCATTAATATAATGTACTATGAAATGTTTATTGTATGTATCTTAATTATCCTGTAGTTTCTACAGCTTAATTAAAATTAACTTGTTTATAATGATGATATTTATTCTTGAAATAAAACTGGATTGCACATGCACATAAAAGACTGACAGACACGGAGACCAATTTACAGACAGAGAAACAACCATTTACCTAAAATTGGCCAAAGATCCCGTTCACGTTCGCTACTGCCCGTAAACTCTATTCTTATCGATCTCTATGTAATTGGTCATCGTGTACACCGTTATAGGAGGGATGCATTAAACAGACTAAATTACCAATTAGAATGGAGTCCCGAAGCGGATTAAAATAACACGGCATAATTAAGTAACAGATGCACTCGTCAGTATATAGATGCATTATCTTGTATGGGGAGTGAAAGCGCCATGATGAAACACAAGAACTTGATAATCAAATTGTCTGCACACTGTTTCAGTATGTTCCAGTTGAATTTAATCTATAACATGCGTTTCCCTTATGGTAAAAACAGCAGTGCACTCCTCATGCAGGAAAATAAGAACTTTGGTGCATAGGGCAAGGCTCACAAAAGCTAAGGTAATTTTTTTCTGGGCGCTAACTGTGTGGATTGGCTGAAACCGCCCCTGCTGCATGGAACTGTGACTCTGAATACTCCAGCTGGATCTCGCATGTGTTTCCCTAGTGTTAAAAACAGCAGGAATCTTTTTCTAACGACCGCTGTATCTTTTAAGGGCGTTATAATATTGTTCTGTCATGGGAAATGGTTACACGATAATGCGTCAGGCAATCGAAATACCGTATCCAGGGGGTTGCAATATGTCCATAGGGACATTCAGATCGAACGTTTAACTCTCTGTTCCCACTTCAATAGGTATTTATTGCCATAAGCTCGCGCACCTCGAGTATTTTCCATAACTTAGTTCATACTAGAAACAGGAAATAACATAAAAAATCCATTTATTTATTTATTTATTTATTTATTTATTTATTTTTATTTTATTTTATTTTATTTTATTTTATTTTATATAATTTTATTTTTTCGCTTGTACCAGTTGCAGTCAAATTTGATCTGAAGATAAGTTTGTAGGCTCGAAAACATATTAACTGCAAACGCCTACTGCTGTCTGTGATTATTGAACAAAACGATATTAAATCATGTCATAATGGCATATGTTATTGTGTCATAACGTTACAATATTTCATTAGATCGTGACATTGCGACATCACATAACGCCATAACAATAAGATAAGTCATCAAGTCATAAAATTACGATATTACATTAATTCATACATCATAACATTGTGATATCTCATAAATTCATAATAACACGATATCATATTAAGTCATAACATTACGATACCACATAACGTGCAAAGCAATGGGATATTGGAATAATTTATGTAAGGTCAAGATCTGTTTTATTTCCAGTGTCAGCAATCCGCTGTTACGATTGCAGCGACTCCAATCCACACTGCAGGGACCCGTTCCCGCATAAAAAGGACTACAGTGTCTTAACGAGGGACTGCGCTCACGGATGCATTAAACAAACACGACACGAAAAAAGTGAGTGAATAAAGAAACTTGTTGAAGTCTTACCCCGATTGACTTTAAAGCGAAAGTTGGGCTTTAACTTGAGCACAATATTTTGCTCTACGTTAATTCAATTAGAACTCTGTGCCCGTATCACAAAAGAACGTCAGATTGGATGCAGGTTTGCCTTTTAAGTAGAAAATGATGGAAGTTTTGACTATATTTGCAGTAAACTAATGAAAAGGAGTAGCCATTGGTCTAAAAATGATCATTGTACTGATGATTTTGCTGCCAAAAGTAACAATAACCGGTTTTGGCATGTCAGCAATATGTAAGGTGAACTGTTATTCTCACAATTAATGTAGTCGGCTATCTAAATTCGAGTGTCTACTCCAAGGCGTAATTAAATTTAACGCAACTTTTTAGGAGTGAATTAGGGAGGCAAATTGAAAGGCATCTTTTGTAGGTGGGAGCATTGGGATATCAGATTCTTTCCAAACTAAAATCGATCTTTTTAATTACCACAAAGATGCATGGACTTAGTGACAAATCTCATGGCTTGTATTTTATTATTGGACAACCCTTGAAACAAGTGTCTTCAGCCTTGGTTCTGTAGGATAATCAATACATCGGAGGCCAAATCGCGCCTGATTCGTGATATACATGTACTGAAAGGCACACTGCACTTACTGGGGTCTGCAATAGAATGAAATGAGATAATATCTAGTCGTTTATAGTCCTTCTTGTGTAATTTTATGACTTAAGGTGTTAACGAGAGGAGCACGGTTCATCAATAGGATAATGTGTTTATTGGTGTTTTGCACGCTCTGATGTGACACGCATTAATTACAATGGGTATAACTAAATGGTAAAGGAAAAAGGAAGATAGTTTAATCCATATTAATTTTTGGCAAGTGGTTCACAAAACGACTTGGAGTTTAAGGGTTTTGCGATTTGGGATTAGGTTTTATAACAAATTGGTCCTCAATTAACGTAGGAGCATGGACTAATATCAAGGTAGAAGGTAATGAACGATGACCCGCCAGACATGATAATTCGATCTTTTATATAAACCCCTTCTATGAAAAATTGGTAATTTGGAAACTACAGGTAATTTCTAATTTTATGAATAATTTTAACGTTATTTTTAGCAACACAACATATCGAGCGAGGGTGCGCAGACGAAGATAGAGACCAATGCTTTTGGGACGAACCTAAGTCAGGTGAAAACCTCCACGTGTGTTATTGCACAACGACCCTGTGCAACACTGGAACGAGGCCAAGGTCAAGGTCGACATATAGCCTTGTTTGGACAGCAGCTTCTGTCTTGGTTGCAAGACTTTTTATATAAACATGAATAGCTAATATTACCCGAATATATTTTTCAAGAATATGCTTAAAAAATGTGAGCACATTGGATTTTTTTTAACTCTTTCGTCAATAATTTAAGTAAATGATGGCAATGACTGTTGTATTGTAATGACAAACACAGGTTCACGTATTTCAATACGATTTTTTCACAGGATTGCTTTGAAATAAATATCATTGGATTCCAAAGATAGATCATCGGTGTATCTAACTGTCAAAAAATGACTATTTAAGCCGTTCGAATGTGACTTCCATAGAAACTTTCAAAATAAAATATTAATCTTTAAATATGCATTTGCACACAAGTCATCGAAAAAGTAGAAACCTGAAAATGAATTATTATAATGCTATTTAGGTTCTTAACATTACAGTCTTTTTTTCACATCAAGGAAACTATTTTTATCATTGTACGTGTCCTTGATTTCGTTCCACAGAGTAAAAACGAGACGTTTCCTTTTTATCACCCTTTAAAAATGGACAATCTATCCGTTTGTAAGTAATGTAGGCTTACTTCCCATTTTCATCGTCATTAGTGAAATTCACCAGTTTCTATCTGCTTTACGAGACCCGATGAGTAGAACCTTGAAAAACAAGCATATGGATAGTAATTCTGTGAACGGTTTTTGATTATGATAAACTTTAGTGATTATTGAAATAGTGTTGTAATTTCCAAACAAAATGTTAAATGTTATTTTCTTTTTTCCAATATAAAGTTTTAACGCTCATTGTAGGCCTTTACATCTGTGACGTTCTGAGATTGGGGACGCTTTCTTCTAGCGTCATGATCAATGTTTGTTTTCCCAGGTGTTCGGGATTCGTCCCACTTCTAGCGTCATGATCAAAGTTTGTTCTCCCAGGTGGCCGGGATTTGTCCCACTCTCACGGATGATAAGTTATATCGGCTGCATTCTGATGTAACCTAAACTGAGTACCAGTACAGGGGCGTAACCAGACCTTTAAAAATTGTGCGCACAGATTTTTAAAATTCCCAGCACGTAAAGCAAAATGTAGACTAACGCAACAGATGAAGGACAGTGTAATCACGGCATATGTACCACACATCGCAGCTTAATTTCCATTAATAATAAAATTATCATTTAACTCAAAAATATTCTCGCGATTTAATGAAGTTTCAATGTTCTAATTCACCCAGAACGGTATATTTATTTAAAAGGAGGCTAACTGAAACATCAACTTTGGGCACTGAACGAACTGCAGGTTATGCTGCATTGTCTGCTTGTATCGAGCTGAATTCTGAATCATGTTGTGGCACTGTTGTTCGGAATGCCTAACTATCAAATTGGAAAAAAAGCAGTCTATTCAGAATTCAGCATCTCGTTCCCTTCGCAAATTCAAAAGTCCCACCATATCATGTGATTCCCAGGTTAGGTGTA
>NW_019773873.1:15224-37803 GCF_001039355.2 Lingula anatina | reverse complement strand
CTGGAATAGAAGTTATGAAGGCAACATTTAACTTGCTCATGTTGTTCGTGTGTAATTTCAGCAACATTTCTTTGCATACTTGAGAAGTGTCTGTGACAAAACATCTCTTGGTCTAATAATGTTGTTATAATATGATAAAGTGACACCTAAAATTACTCTAACTTCGGAAAATATTGAATTTTGTCCTGATATGTTTCCTGCATTGACGTAGAAACATGCCACTTTCCAACCCACTTTCAATTTGTCATATTGTAATTATATTAGACTAACAGTACATAGTCATGGTCTTATATATCCCCTCACAGGGCACTATTCCACTTAGTCCCTGAAGTACTGTGCACTGTTTGTTTTATTATACCAATTCTCAACCAAGGTATGATGAAAGACAACTTTCAGTTTTAAAAAATATACACATCTACCCCCTCTAATGCCATTTCAAAACAGCATAGGTACCTTTGACACCCCTACCTCATTTTTATGTAATGTCGTAATCCATCATTTTCATCAAAGTATGCTTGAGTTGGTGCAACATTAACATCATCTACTTTTGTTACATGTATTGTGGAAACTTGAGACAGCGACTGACTCCACAGTTGTCAATAAACTTAAGTATACCTCAATTTCATGCTGGTTTTCCTAGCCTTATGATCACATACAAAATACTTCAACAGTAGCCCATGGCCATTTTTCCGCCACTTCCGTCACTTCAATTAATTAAATGCACCCTCATGAAATACCTCCTTCTTTCTTCAGGTACGTTCTGGCTCTATGCTGGCCTAGGCACCATAGGTTTTATATTCCTGCTAATTCTTCTGCCAGAGACTAAGGGTAAGAGCCTGGAAGAGATGGAGGGGCTGTTTGCCAGACCATGGTGTGGAAGGGGAGCACCTGTTGCTTATTATGAAAAGAGTGTCCAGTATGTCCACATACGGGGCCTAAACAGGGATGGACGGGACTCAGATTTAGACTCTCCAGAGTAATAAGGCACTTAGTGTAGGGTTTTATATGTGGGGTTATCACTAATATCCCAGCATCATTACTCCCCACAAAATTACTTTACTGCTTTGTTACTCCTACCTAGTTTTTTTTTAAAGAATGATTTTTAAAATATTGTCACGTTTGGGTCCCAGTATTAATAGTAAGGTTTTAGAATAAAGAATATTGTTTTGTATTTCTGTTTTCCCAGTGGAGAGTAATGATGAGGCTGATAAGGTTTGTGGAGACCTAATGAGATGTGACCCTACAATCATATAGTCTTTGTTATTGTTATTGTCACAGTATGATGGCATAGATATGGTTGTTGTGTAAATTGAATTAAGTAATGTATCTACTCAAAGGGCTGTGATGTTCATTACAGAATCGTTATAGTAACTATACCTTTGTGAGGAAGATTAAGAATAAGTTGAAGATTAAGAATATTTTGTGCATGCTCTATACATGTAACAACTGAAATTTGTTAAGCTTAAACATTCCTTTTTCATGTTTCGTTGTTCTTATGTCATTATATATAATTATAATCATTTTAATGTTTCAAAACTACGTAGTTTATTTCTCTACACAAGATATTTAATGACCAAATTAGAGCCATTTAAATTGTTGGGGATAAAAATTGGGCCAAAAATACTCTATTGCATGTTAACTTTTTCAAAACACTATCCAAAGGTATTTTCCTTTTTATGGCATTTTTCACCAACCAAAAGAAGAGTTATCAACCCTTAAGATACAACTGAGTTGAGCTTTGTTTGAAATTTAAATGATTGCATGATTTAACACCAGTGTCTATTTTGAGTAATTGGAATAAAAAATACTGTAACAAAATTAATGAATTAATGGCTAGTGACATGTGATACAAGTTAGTAATATTGTAGAGGCACTTTATGTTGTTTCAGTGTTGACAAATTTCAAAAAGTATTTCTTGTCTTCAAGTATCGTGTTGTTTTCATCAGTTGACTATTGGAGAAAACGGCTTAATTGCATTAGCAAGGTCATTCCACCTTAAGAGTGAACTTTTTAAGAGATAGTTTAACAGCAAGCATGCTTTTGAGAACAATGTATGCCTAAGCATATTCTTTAAAAAAATTAAATCTTAATAATATAATTTATTTAATCCTTTCACTTTGAAATGCTTAGAGACAATTTCCTCTGGGTTTCTCGTGCTTACAATCACCTTGCTTCATTAATATTGTCAAAAATAAGGAGTCATTCATATTCATGTAGTAGGAAATATTATAGTATACTTCAGTGGCAGAAGGGGTAATTTTTGTTAACTTAAAGGTTAATCTCTGCCATCTGATTAATCGTAAGAAAATATTTCCAGACCATTAGCGTATGGCCATTGTCTGTTTAATAACAGCTCATTACATTTGTTGCAGATGTCAACTGAAGCCCTATATAGTAAGCTGAACCAGTGTTATGTGAAAGCTTTTTTTTATTTTCTAAAGTGACTTTATTTTCAAGATATGTAACAAGAGCACAGACAAAAATGTAAAATGAGAAGTAAATAAATAATTTTATATTTAATCCTTAAGCGTACATTTCATTTAGCTTAATGCAAATGATCTCAAAAATGCAACAAACACTATGTTAAACAAATATACAATTCTCCAGAACTAAGACTAAAGCTAACAAGATGAAACCTCTAAACCTAATGACATTAAAGCAGGATGGAGTTTTTTTTACTAAAGATTTTCTGATTTCAAGGACTACGTACACATGTATATACGATTATGATGCTGTTCAGTCAGCATATAGGCAAAACTATTCAGCAATATCAAGTATTTGTCTTTGTACATAAAATCACATTTTTATCTTCATGTTACTTTGAATTCTTCATCACAACTCTCCTAATTTTGGCTGCACGAAGGTGGTACTGTTTTTGCTCTGGCATGGCATGTTCTCCATTACTTTTTCTTTTCAAAGAAGAAGATTCCATTTTAATACATGTTTTTCTTTTCTTTGCACCTCTGGTCATTTGGGCTTCCATATTCTGGCCAGTGTTGGCAGAGACTTGTGGAGCCTCTGCAGCTATCTTAATCATGCTGCCAGTATCTGTGCAGGCAGTAGACACCTGTGACAAATCACCACTTTGGTCCTGTGAGAAAGGCAAACCAGTCTCTTGTGAGAATGATACAATAAAATTATTAGTATGTGACGATACCTCATTACGGTCTTTTGAAGAGCTCTGTGAGGACATTTTATCAGGCACTGGAAAAGAATCTTGATTATTTGTAGATTCACCCTTGAATTCTTGTGATGAAACTTTGTCAGGTGATGATTCCTGGACAGATTTCTTTGCTACAGTTTCAATTGTAGGTACTTGTGTTGTATATTTGCTTTGTTCTTGTGGGATAATCTTACTAGAATCTTTGGATAATGAAACCTGTAGCTCACCAGAGTCAGCTGATGGTGTTTCAGTAGGCAGGTTTACTGGAGTGTCATTTTGTTTTTCCAGTACAGCCTTCCTAGGTTCCTGAGTCTTGTTCGTACAAACTGGAAAAGTATTTTTGTTATCTTGTGATATGAACCCATGCTCAGATTCTTGTGATGACGAAGTAGATTCCTCATGTTCTTGACAAGCCTTCTCTGGGGGAAAATGACAACTCTCCTGGGTGTTTGACAGAGAATCATCACCTCCACTGAGAGGACCAATATTTTCCACTGCTGTAGGAGACACTGTAGCCTGCCCATTGACATTTCCAGGACTGTTTACACTGCAGGTGCATCCACAATATCTGCAACCACCTTCTCTTTGTGAAGAAGAGGATGACACCTTATTCCTACTTTCAAAACCATTTATGTCCACCGCATGGATTTCTGTTTGTACACTCTTGGACACCACAGCATGCACTGGTCCCATGGGTTTCCCATTCAGTAGTGCACTTGAAGGAGAGGGAATATCACACTGTGTAGCAGTTTGACACAGTACACCCAATTTATATGGGTCCACTTGGACCTGCTGGTGGATGCATCCTTTTTGTTTATGCGGTATCATATGCTGTCTGGTAGAAGTCAGTTCTTGTGGCAATGGTAAATTTTTTGATGCCATCTTTCCAGTTGGAGTTACTTCTCTATCAGTGGAAGTAGGTACTGGTGAAAATTTGGTCATGGCTTTAGTACACATCTCTGATAATGTAGGTATGGGGAGTGTTGAGTGTCTTAGGGAACATAGTGAGACCACATCAGACGTGTGGTTTGGAACAGGCTGAAAAGATGTTAATGGTGGTTTCTTGTAGTTGTTGCATTCTTTTCCTTCTGGCTTCTGATGCTGAGCTTCCTTCCTCTGCTCATAACATACAAGGTCTAACAATTCATTCATAGTTGAGTGAGCAATGGCATCTGTGTTTTCTACTACATTGTATGTTTTGTTTGTGTTGCTGGGTTTTATGGTATTCTCAGTGCTTACATTTTTCGGCTTATCCTCTGAAGATCCAAAAGCACCAAGAAAAGCATCTCTTTCAATTATCTTTAAAATGTCATTCAGAACATCCCAGGATACAGTTTTATTGATTTTGCCATGATTTCCTGCAAGGCAATCTTTGTCAGAAACAGCATTGTCACACATGATTTCATTTTCATGGGTGTCAACTAAACTCAGAGTTTCAAATTTACTTGCATTGCCAAGGACTGACATTACACAAGGGATTCCAGCTGTTACAGTATCACCCCTGCATGGGTCAGACTCTCCTCCTTTTTTGGCAATGCCTGAGGTGCACTTACTTGTAATGTCAGAAGAGTCACTGGTCAGGCTGTTGACATTCTCTTTAACAGTGCTATTCCTCAAAGACATATTTCCCCCTGATTTATTTTCTTCATGTTCTTCTGGTGGGATAAAAAAAGAAATAAAAATTATGTAATGAGAATCACACTTGCACAAAGCAAAATTTTATGTTCTGCTTGCAATTGTGGACTTTCTGTCAGAGTTATCATGCAGAGCATAAATTTATATCAAAAACAAACTAAAAAAACATTCAAATCAAAACTTGCACTGGTAGTATGAGACCATTTCCTTTTAAATTCATTAAAAGTGACTAGTAGTTTACATATATAGAAGTCTTAAACCTATTTTTTCATGTTTTTCTGTGCAGTTTATTATGACTTTTGCCTTCATCCGATAAAATCTTGAACTCGCGGTAGAGAAAGAAATTGCCAGTTAAGACATTAAAAGTATAAGGTTACCTGTGAAGATTGCACAATTTTGTTGGCTGTCTAGAGAGGTTTCTATCAAATCCATCTTCTGAAAATGGAAATTGGAAACAACTGGGATTAGGACTTCTTGCGTGATTACTGATTGCTTCTTTTCTTTAAAACAGGAAATTGATTTTTCACAAATATCATTTTACTGAATTTGTCATAAATCTCCTTAGTGCTCTGAAATTTTGCTAAAGAGAGATGCATTCCTGTGTTGTTGGCAGAAATGATTTCAATCAACAAGGGATTTAATCAGATTACTTGAAATTAAGTGTAAAACATGATGCAATCCACAATCATATCAGACAGACAGACAGGTATTAACACACAATAGTTGATTACATTAGAGAATGAACACATTTGCAATTATATCAGTATTGCATAACAATCTAAACCCCAATAATATGTGGCTTTAAATTACTTTATCTCGAGGTTCCCTTGACTCGGGAGGTTGTGCAACAGTATTCTTCAGAGAATCATCTTCATGTTTTTTCTGCATATTTACTTGTTTTTTGTTGTTTGCAATATCAGTTAGGTCTTCCTTCTTTGGTACTGCATTTTTGTTATATTGTGGGTTGCATTCTTTTATTTTTTCTTCTGGAACCATTTCCTTGTTTGAAGGAATGACAGCACTGGTGTTAACATCAAAGATTCCAAGCTCTGTTCCTGAAATAAGACTACAGGTCACGGCTCTCTGAACAATTTCCTGGCTCATTAAACTATTGGTTTTCTCTGAAACTGCCCTTACTGGACTATCTGTCATTTGCTTCCTCTCTGTTGTGTCACAGGCTGATGCTATTTTATCAGATTGAGATGGTTTGGTCCCCAGACCATGAGGAATAAAACCCTGCATCTGAAGCATGTTTGCTTTGCAAGTATCACTGGACACTGTTGGTAAAGACGATTGCATTTTAAGGTTTGTTCCACTGGAAGATGGACTTTCAGCGAACTGACATGGAGTTTTCCAAATAGAAGGATTTTTGGATGAATTAACTTTATTATTCATCTCTTCACAAGCCACAGCGTTTTTGCATGAGGGTTTCTGAAAGAATAATTAAATTATTCAGAAATTGAGTTCTGAAATTGAAATGATGTTATATCTTTACAATCTGGTGTGCTGTTTGGGGCAGTTTGAAATGTCATATTATGCTCTCAGAGCAATCCTTATCATTACTAAGAGTTTTCTTTTTAACCCAAATTCATGCAACTGTTTACAGGGATGGTATTAAAGGAAAACATATGTACTGCTCTCATAATCTTAATAATTAAAGAATATTTGGCACTTTACAGAATTTAACACCACCTTTAAAATGTGCTCACCTGCATTTCACGTTTCTCACTTGATTCACTACTCTGCAATCCTCTAAAAATGAATTAGAAAAAAAAATTAATTGGAGTTTAATTTTCTAACATTCTGTGTGATGAGCAGCCTTTTGTTTTTAGCAAGAATCATGTTAAAAAGTAATGAGCTATATGTTGATATGTTAAAAAGTTCACTGAATATTTTTTTTAATTCCACTCTATATATATTATCAAGTGTATCAACAGCTACTTATTAAATATTTTTTTAGGCATAGTAATCACTGCAGGGGCGGATTTAGGCCGTCTTCTGGGTCTTCCAGAAGACGGTCAGATTTGCAAGTTGACATTGACAGGTATCTATTTTTTATGTTGGAAGACGGTCATAAAAAGGAGGACAGATCAACAAAGATAATTTGGAAGACAGTCAGAAAATATGTCTGGATCCGCCCCTGCACTGCAATATCTGTCAATTATCAGCCCAATGAATGTTCCAGTAAACATATCCTGTCACAACTGAAGCAATGCACATCCACTTGCAATCATTTCTATGAGTTACTCATAGCCATATACATGCATACATATATGAGTCCATATTGAACTCAGTGAAAGTTTTTATCCACATCTCCTCCCCAGGCAAAATTTTAACTTTTGAAGTCTTGCCTAGGCAACATTTTAAATGCCTACTAGCAGGCGTAATTTTTATACAAATTCAACTAGAAAGTTTTAAAACAAATTTTACTGTTACAAACATTACAGCACAGCATAGCTGAGGATATGGTCAACAAATCTAAATCTATGTTTTCTCAGACTGGGCAGTGCGGGTGTAGTCACATGGCTATTTTTGTGTTATATCATGCATCAATACCTTGAATGGCTTGGTGTACAGGTGTCCTGGTTATGCCTGGGTATAACAAAACTTGTACCATGGCGCTGTTTAGGTGTACCCATCTCTTGTCCAGTGATGCTATGGGCATGCACCTGTGGACTAAAACCCTCAGATGAATGTCCTGAAGTAGGGGTCTTATCTTGGGATTTATTCAGTGGACGAGGATTGAGCTTATTGAAGGCAGCGTCATCTAGCAAGCAGTTAAGGATGTTACCATCACTTTTAGGCACTTCCTGTTTGTGATGACTCTCCTCATACTCCCAGAGCAGGGTGTCTTTTTTCTTATTGTTAGAGGCACTGGTGGCCACATCAGTAGTAGCTTTTAAACCATGCTCCAGTATTGAAGAAGGTCTGTGGTATCTATTCCTGGGTGTGGTATTTGATACAGCTGTGATGTGGTCATCTGCTGTATCCAGGGGATAACCTGAAGGAAAATCCCTCAAATTTCTGTCACATAACCCAGCTGGTTTATATTTGGACCAATTTGTTCGGTTGTGTGCTGTATCACTTGAATATTGTTCTAAATTGTAAATTTTTCTATCATGTTTTAGTCTGATATCTTGTCTGTCTTTTGTACCATAAGCATTTCCATCAGCCACAAGCACTTCATGAGGTTTTTCCTTCCTTGGGCTGTAATGTGTGTAGCCTGACAACCTCCCATCCCTTGGCCTGGCTTCCATCCCCCTTTCAGGCTGTTTTGTATGATGTCTATTGGTGGCATCATTTTGTGTAATACTCTGAGATGAGTAAAGATTATGGAAGTCAACATGATGATTTTTTGATGTTAAACTTTGCAGTTCAGCTGGATGGAACCTATCCACTTTGTGATGCTTCTGCACTGGTGTTATGAACAATTCTTCTGCACTAATACCTGGTCGAGACAGAGAGTTATTTGCTCTAGGTTTTGAGGAGTCATAGGGATACTTGAGGTTCTTACTAGTTGAAGAAGATCTGTGTATTTGATTGGTATCCGAGGTGTAAGCCTTGGGTGCTGTTTGTTGACTTGATGGGGTCATGAGCATTGACAAGTATGGAGTCTATAATTAGAAAAGATAATAGATTCAATTGACTACACATGCATACTGGAGTTTTGTCAAATTCTATATGTACGAAGTAAACTTGGAAAATGTTCATTACCATAGGTAACCAAGCCAAATAAATTTTTTCAGCATTAATTCCCTAAAAGAAAGAATAATCTTTTGTACTTTTTCAATCAGAGAGTTAGCTTGTCAATAACTTAAGGTTATATTTTTGCATATACCAGTATATGTGAGCATGCAAAATTGCACAACTATAACTAAAATAACTTAGGATTTGTACACCTGTTTATTATAAATTTTGTGTCACTTGCCTCAGGTTCAAATTCTGCAAAGTTGTATTTGGCAGGCGTGGAATTGAACTCTTCACGGTTCCCCTTGTGGTATTTGTAAATTGAATCATCTTCTTCAGGCCCAGATGTGAGCTGAAAATTGGAACAAACCACTTCTGTTGAATGATTTATTTTTCTACTAAATCAGACATAAACATACCACATAAACAACGATGACCATGTATGCAACTTTGTAATTTTTAGGTTATTCATCATCATTTATAACTGAACAAAGATGCTTCTCAGATTTATACTGTCAAAAATAACTTATTTAATTTACATTTATCAATGAAATACATGTTGATGAAGGTTTACCTCAAAATGTGACCCTTTGTCAAGATATCTGATAAATGGTTTGTTATGCTCAACATGAGTAACCCTGTCTGCTAGTGAGCTGGTACTTTCTATAGAGTATGGCTTCTGCTGAAAGACTTGACCTGCTGGTTTAAAAGTTGTATGGCCATCTCTCCAATGATGCCATTTATCAGGTTTTTGATCTACCGAATGAAAGCTTGAAGAAAATGCATTGATATATTTGGACAAGCCGTGATCAATGTAAGAAAATTCATGTAGAAACAAGTAATATCCAATTGCATTAATTTTTTTTTTTGTTTTGTTTTTTTCCTGCACCTGCCCCAGAATTTATTACCACCTTCTGCCAGAAGCTTTTAAGCAACATCTCCAATATTATTGTTTTCCTTTCCAATCATTCACATACAATTCTTTTAACAGTTTATTGACCCATCCCCTAATTTTCTGTCTTGATAACAGAACTTAATTAAATAAATAAATCTAGTACATTTGTACACTTTACCTGCTGCTCAGATCATTCAACTGTATTACAGATGGTGTCTCTGATAAATCTGGAGACATTGGGAGTTCTAGGTCTCTGTCTTCTCTTCTGAATGGATCTGGCCTCTGACCAAGGTCAACTTTCTTCACCTTTCTTGGAGCAAGATTATCATTTTCTATAAAAGGAGCAAATATATGTTATTTAAAGGCAAGAAGTCTAAATGACAGCCATGCAGAGATTTTCTCAAATCTCTTCAAACTGTTTCATACATATAATGTCAATCATTCACAAAGTTTATTATTTATTACTCAATATGACAAACATGAAATACAAAAACTAGCATGAAACTCATTATTCAGCCACCTTTGCTAAATGGAAAAGTGTTTTCTTGTGTTCAAATACTTGTACAGACTTTTAAGTTTAATAAAGATTTTATTTTTTTAATTAAATTAACACCTTAGAAAACATTTACAGATTTATAATTTACCCATTACTATCTTGTCACTGGACTTATTCACCAACTGCAGTGCCAGTAAATCCTGACTCACGCCTTTACATTTGCCTTCAGGTGAAGAAGTAAGTTGTCTCTGATGGCGATGCATTTTGCTTAAGAATTTTCGCCTTTCAAAGAATTCCTGGGAAAGAAGGGATAAAAAATCTCATATAATTATTTGTAAGTATGCCTTTAAATAAAAGATTGACTACTGTTCAATTAATTTTTTATTTTCATTTTCAGGGAACTTGGAGTTAGACTAATAGTGTGAAATTTCAAATTCTTTAAATTTCATTATTCTCTTAAATAAGGTTGGGCTCTATCAATAACAATCGATAACTGTACTTAAGTTCATGCTAACGTAGATCTACTAACACTGGCATCAAAATAACGTTTTCGGCAAGCTCTCTTTCACTGAAAGTTTCAGTTTTCTGGAGTAAATTGTCAATGACTTTTATTATCCCTCTACTAACTGAGCACTTTAGTTTACCTTTTGTATTTTCCTCTCTTGCTGGCTTTTAATTCGACTACGAATACCACCAACCCAGTTCATTGTTATTTTTTCTGTTGTTGTTTTCTTTCGAAGAAACTATAACCAACTCGGCTGCTGCCAAACACAGCTCGGCTAGCAGAGATAGCAGACGATGCGCTGACTTCCGGTTAATATAAATGCACGGGTTTAGACAATTTATAACAAAAACTGACGTTAAATGATAGGAGTTTTAGGTTGTTAATATTCTCGAAAACATCGAATTCTTTGTTGGGATATAGTGAGATTTATATGGTATATCTTATGAGCATTATATCGAGATGCAAGTATTTCGGTAAAATCCAAATTTTTTAATCACCAGAGGTAAAGGTCACTAATATGGTGGCCAAGGTTCGCGTCGTCCTCTTTTTCACGTGATATAATTTCTTAGTACTCATTTCTGAAATGGAAAATGCACAGAGAACGGTGTACAAACTGATAAAAATTGCATCAAAAAACCCTGGATGTCGGAAGAAAGTCATTGGCGGTGTTGCAGCTGCTTTAATAGCAGCATACGGAGTGGGAAGATTTTATCCTCACCTGACTAAGTATTTCTTGCCTGAAATCAAAGGTCGAAAACGGGCAGACGGATCAAAAGGAGATGGAGATGACGGAGAAGGTGAAGAAGCAGAAAAGCGAAAGAATGCAAGGGCACCTGGTGTTGATAGACAGTTTTTCCTACAACTAAGAAAACTGTTGAAAATTCTCATCCCATCTATTTGGTCCAAAGAATTCGCCATACTGGCCCTACATACGGCGTCTCTTGTATCAAGAACATTTCTGTCCATATACGTAGCTAAGTTAGATGGCAGAATTGTTAGAACAATAGTCAAACAGGATGTAATGAAATTTGTTGTCCAACTTTCCAAATGGCTACTCATTGCTGTGCCAGCGACCTTTGTGAACAGTTTGATCCGTTTTCTTGAGAGTAAACTGGCTTTGGCACTGCGCACACAACTCGTAAATCATGCATACAGCAAGTATTTCCTCAATCAAACTTACTACAGAGTCAGCAACTTGGATGGGCGCTTGACCAATGCCGACCAGTGTCTGACAGAAGATATTGCAGAATTTACTTCCTCTCTTGCTCATCTATATTCCCACCTCACCAAACCATTGTTAGATGTGGCTTTGATGTCTTTCACTCTGTACAAGGTATCACAACTGGAATTGTAAATTATTTTAATTACCTCTACCAATGAAGGAGATAATGTTTTCATAGTGTTGGTTTGTCTGTATATATATTTTTCTTTTCTTTTTTCCTGCAGCTTCCATAATGTTGTCATATTTCATTGATATTGTGGAAACCTTACTGTCATTTCAGTTGGCATCAAGCAGAGGTGCAAGTTCTCGAATTCCATCTGTACTGGCCGCTGTAGTTATTGTGATAACAGGCAAGGTATTACGAGCAGTATCACCAAAGTTTGGAAAATTGGTTGCTGAAGAGGCCAGCAAGAAGGGATACCTACGCTATATACACTCCAGAGTAATAGCTAATGCAGAGGAAATTGCCTTTTATGGAGGACACAAGGTAAGTATTATGCCTCACATTTATTTCTTGCCAGATAATCAAGTAATTAACTGTCTTCAGAAAAAAAAAACAATTCAATTACTAGGCACATTTATATGTTTCACATGATTTATTAACGATAAAATTAAGAACAACAACATCTCATAATTCAACCACAACTCTCCTTTTTATGTTTCCTTTTATTTCTTTGTTTTCCTAGACCGAGGAGGGCTTACTGCAGAGAAGTTACCAGGCACTAGCTAATCAGATGGACCTCATCTTCCGTAAACGGCTGTGGTACATCATGCTGGAGCAGTTTCTGATGAAATATGTTTGGAGTGCTAGTGGTCTGGTCATGGTGGCAGTGCCTATGATTACTACTATAGGACAGAGACAGGATGGTAGGCTTATATAATTATATGGTAGGAGGTGTGTGAAGTTACTAAACATGTGTGGCCAATTTAGAGATAATCAATGTATACTTGATTAGGCACAGTTGCTGTATAGCATGGGCAGGGTAATGTTTTTATCCATGTTAACACAAAAATGGTAATAGAATTGGCTCCAGATACTTTATTGCTTAGAAGCAGAAGTGGAGAAAATGGGGATGGGAAGCAGGGAAAGAGGGGGGAAAGCAAAAGGGCAACAGTTACATCCTAACAAGATCAATGTTTACAATATTATTCTGCTGTTTTATCTGTTTTTCAGACAGTGACTTAGATGCTGATCCAGACCTGGTGCAATTAAAAGACTATGGTCTATATAACATATATCTAAATTAAGGCTGTTGGAATATGAGAGTAAAATATGCATTTAAATGAGAGTGTTTGACATGTGTGCTTTCAGGTAGCTTTATAGATGATGACCCAGATGGGGGAGTGAGTGAACGCACACAGAATTTCACCACTGCTAGAAACCTTTTGATCAATTCTGCTGATGCAATAGAAAGGATGATGTCTTCTTATAAAGAGGTGGGGATTCTGTTCATTGAGATATATTTATTTTAGTAGACTGCTGTTTTTCAATTTAACTTCTTATTTGGTTAAGAAGAAGTATAGTTTTCAAAGCTAATTTATAGGATAACTTTGACTTTGCTCATATATCAATCTATTGCATAGTTGGAAAAAAGGAAAGTAGATCTCAGTTTTTTATTTATTTGCAATAGTTGATTGCATAAATTATCTCGTCTTATTTTTATGAAACATGAAGTACAATTTAATTAGTTTTTAGGGATATACTAGTTGAAAAATTAAATTGCCACTTTTGTCCAAACTCTGAAATTTATGTGTTTACAGGGTTTATTTTTTGATAGTAATATTGTACATCTTATGTTGTCCACAGTGACACCTAGTGCATTACACCCAGGTCTAATGAAAAAGGTGTGGTAAATAATCTTATTCTGTCCTTTAATTGAATGCCTTTGAGAATTTTTAATAGTGTGACACTGAATTTACATACAGCTAATTTTTGTTGATTTTGTGTGTGTATATAGATAACAGAGCTAGCTGGTTATACCTCTCGTGTATCAGAGATGTTTGAGGTGTTTGAAGATGTGAGGAAAGGAAAATACAAACGTAACATGGTCACCTCCAACAAGGCTGCAAAAGGAGCGCAGAAGAAGATCCAAGGGCCCCTCCAGATTAAAGGTATCATAAATGCACATGGTGACAGTATTTTTTATAAAAATCTGACAAGGCAGATCCAGAAGTACCCCTAACCCCCCCCCCCCCCCCCCCCAAAGAAAAGATTCACTTATATAATTTAACTATTTATCTTGATTTCCACATGTTAAAACAAAACAAAAAAAAATAATGATGTGTATATATGTAGTTATTTATTTGTAACACAAAGTACAAATCTGACGAGATAAGTATAATGGTTAATCAGAGTGAGTATAAAGCTATTTGATATGCCTGAAATACAGATATTCTATGTGCTCCTTGTCTAATACATGTTCTGGTCAAGGTCTGATAATAATATGATGTGATGGCAAGAGTTCAAAATGAATATTTATCTATTTGTTTATTTTGTCCCAATAGGTGAAGTCATTGACACAGACACTATTTTACTGGAAGATGTTCCCATCATTACGCCCAATGGAGATATTGTGGTGTCTAGTCTCTCATTCCAGGTAAATGTGATTCAACTGAACAACAATAATTTTTAAGTGTTTTGAAAATAGAAAATTGATGATATCTACAGATGGAATGGATAAGTGTTCCCCCCCCCCCTCTCCCTCTCTCTCTCTCTCTCATTTTGGGGGAGGGAAGGAGTGGTACATGAAAAATTGGAACAAAATTATACTGATCAAAATGGAATTTTGTTTATAATGCCAGAAGAAAACATAACTCATATTTGTATTACTATTCAAGGAGTGATAAAATTATTTAATTTGATGTTAAAATTCATCAGATTCATTTGTTCCAGATGGACCACGACATGCACCTGCTGATAACAGGCCCCAATGGCTGTGGTAAGAGCTCCCTGTTCCGTATTCTAAGTGGTCTGTGGCCTGTGTATAATGGTCGCCTGCATAAACCACCGCCCAGTCAGATGTTTTATATTCCACAAAGGTGAGTTAGCTGACAGCAATAGAGAAATTTTCTATTCCATTGTAGTGTATTAGTCTATATATTGTTTGTGCGTCACGCCAGGTGTCGCATGACACCTGGTACCATGTGACTTGACGCGGGAATCTTGAATGTAATAAAGCAGAACTCATAACAATCAGGGATGCTAGTCTTCCGGTTTTTACCGGAATTCCGGTTTTTTGCGTCCAGTTATAAAATTTTCTGGTACTATATTTTGTTCCGGAATTCTCGTTTTTAATGTGGTCGCAGACTGGACGAACGATGCGTCAGAGGAACGTCGCATTTCAACCATTGCGACAGAGTTGCGTTTCAACACAATATCTAGTCACAACCGTAGCACGTGATTTATTTATGGCGCTTGATTGGTTGGAAATGTAGGCTTTAATGTCGGCACCCATGTGGAAAGTTTTGACACCGCGTGCGCGGAATTTTGAACTAAACCAAACTAAATGGATTGCGCGGAGAGGGGAACAGACGATATTAGCCATTACCAATCTTTGAAAATGATAAATGAAAGGGATTAACATTTAGTGACTATCATTATCATGCTGGTGATTATCAAGCTTACGTGAGGGATCATTACTGTCTACTATGGGTGGTAGGTGTTTATGTACTGATGGCACTTCCATCTTGTCAATGTCAAGATTATCCTTGGAAACAACTGTTGAAAATTACCATGAAGTTGTGATGACATATATTGCAATATATTTATTAAATAAAATTTGAAATATANAACACACAGACCTTCTTTGTGGTAGGTGAATCATTGGGTTTGGTTGGTCACCCTCCTATATGAGGTACTGCTGCAGGCAAATTATTATGTAATGTTGTTATTCTACACATAACATTTGTGGTTGGTGTATTGGGTGGACTAAAAAGATGGGGCCGTAGCGATAGTCCGAAGGTTCAATAGTCCGAAGGTTCATTGGTCCGAATGTTCACTATAGAACCTTCGGACCAATGAACCCTTGATTAAAAAATCGATGAAAATGTTACCACTTTTCGGACCAATGAACCTTCGGACCAATGAACCTTTGGACTATCGAGACGCCCCCAAAAAGATACTTAATCCTAAATTTTTAACTTCTCAAAAGTAATTTATTAAATCAGTGAAATTTCATTTAATACTACCACATTATATTGCCGCTGACATAGTAATGATTTGATTATTTACACCAAAAATCCTAATTTATCTAAATAAATCCCATTAAAAAAACAAATTAAAATTAATGTAACATTTCTACTTGATTGTATGTTCTTTGGTTATGCCTGTGTAGTAATGTAACTGTGTATATACAGATATTTTTACTTTAATTATACAATGTACCACAGTTGGCACTTTAAACAGTAGGATAGTTTAAAGATTTCCCATTTACATAATGTAATAAGTCAGTATGGCCAAAGTGGTTGACTGAAAATGTGTTATATTTTATACCAACTTCATAACATGAAGTCAGTTCTCTTGGTCACTTGGTCTATTTAAGAAAGGCAACAAGCTTACTTTGTCCAATTTCATTGAGGCAATCCTTTAATAAATCAAATGCCTTGTCCCCTTTAGTTTGTAAAATGTCCAGGAATATTGCAGTTTTCTCTGGACATACCACCCTGGTAGTTGTGGTTTGGTGTTGAGGGAGCTCTGGCTTCACCCATTTGTATTCGTGGTCAGTGATAATGTCTTCTTGGAGGAAAACATTCAATATATCTAGGAGACCAGGAACTGTGATATTTTGGCAAAGCTTTGGTTTTACTTCATCCAGAACTGAAAATAATGTTGTCAACACGCTAGAGAATATAAAAATTACATTCAGTCCTTTTTTGATGAGATTGTATAAATAGAAGATGTTGTGGATACATACTTATTCCATTTCTTAAAATGAAAACAAGGCCTTTGACGAGGGGGTTAAAGTAATAACTGTCATTTGCTGATTAAACTGATTCCACTAATTGCACTTTAGCGTAAATGCCCAGCAAAATTGAGCCAACCCAACTAATACAATGTGTAAATCTGAATCCACTTTTTGACCCAAAGGGACATGTAAAAGATAATGATATCCAAATAAAATAAAGTCCTCCTGCGTTTTAGCACTTTTACTGGATGTCATGGTCAGGTGATCAGGGTAGTTTGACATTTTTGAGAATAGAGATACACAGGAAAGAAAAACAGTGAATCATTACACTAATGCGAGAATACTGCTGTGCTTACCTTCCTGCCAGCTCATGACCAGGTGTGGTGGGTAGACCAAGTCTGCAGGAATGGAGACACCAGTGTTGACACATGTCTCCTGTCTTGGTTTGGAAGCTTTCCCCAGGGTTAGGTCAAGTATCTCTCCAGGGAAGAGCGTTGGGTGCTCACTGTCCTCACTCACACAGTGGGGACACACCAGATATTTGTCATATGACAGTCCAGGCCAGTCCTCTTCAATGATGTTCATGAGGTCACGGTGACCTTGTGCAAGAACACCCCACATGTCTGAAAGTTTTGATCCACGGACAGCAATGCTGATAAACCAGTCTGGGTCTTGGCTGACTGCATCAGGATTTAGCTGGTTTTGACCCCGCGTCAGCTGCATTTTGCATCCCTTAGGTTCTGCATACACACCATCCTTCCAGTCCTTTCGCATGGTCTTCATGAGTCCAAGATACTTGTGCTGATGAACAGAAAATTTCTCATATAAGCCATCTGGACATTTGTATGGAAAGAGAACCTGCAGGGTCAGTTGTGTGGTGTCTTGGGGCACCTTGCTGGGCCATTTTGTGTCTAGCTCAGGTTGCCTTTCTTCAGTGAGGAGCCATGGAAATTGAAATGAGGTGTTGGATGGAAGGGATTCATCTTCCTGGACTTGATAGCACAGCTCCAGTTTCTGCATCAGTTCTACCATGACATCAGCTTCAGTGGTTGATAATCTGAAAGGCTCACATAAGCAGTCCATTGCTTCTCTGGAAATGATGCCTCTGCTGAAGATGTCATCATGGATTTTCTTTGCTCTAGGCCCAGATATACTCATGGACTGTTGGAGTTTGGACAGAACAGCATAACTCTCATGATGCAGCACTGCTTTGACAACATTTGCAAGAACTTCTTGCTTGTGAAACACAACTCTCTTCAGAGTAGGGCTTGAATCGAACCAAATGATGTCACCACGGTCAGCAAGAAAACTTAAAATGTCACATGTTGCCAAATCGAGATCTTCATTGGAAGAATTTCTCTCTTTCCAGAGTGTTGGAGCAGTCTGCAGAATGAGGTCTTGTAACTCGTCCCAACCAAGTGTATTTTCAGAGCCTTCATATTTCTTGGTGCAAACCATGGTGGCAGCATCAACCCACATTTCTGGTAAAATTACAGCATGCTCTCTTGCAATAGTAACAAGGAAGTGTTGTAGTTCTTCAATATCCTCCATGGTCTTGGAACTCACCCCAAAAATGTCATCATGGATGTCAATGACTTGGCCTTGTAAGGACATCAGTTTACTCTTCTTATCTTCATAGGCTTGAAGGATGGATGTCTGGGTTCTATCTGTGTCCAGAATTTTCTTCTCAATGCTCTTTATTTGAGACCCATACCATTTTTCTTTCCTTTGCCTGTGATCTTTCAGTTTGCTTTTTATTATAGAACATTTTACACTGGAGGCTTTATCTTGATCTAAATGAGTTCCCACTACTGCCATCTTTATACCTGGCATCTGTGCTTGCACCTTGTCAATCCAGTTTCCAATATAAAGCTTGTAATGAGCTTCATTTTCTGTGTTGTACGTAGACAGATCAAAAGTGATGAAAACCAAGCCACATTTGGAAATAAAAATGGGATGCCCTATTTTGTAGACATCATGTCCACCAAAGTCATTGATATTGAAGCCAACATCTTGGCCAGTCTCCCATGTTCCTTGTTCAACCACTCTTGTCCTGTCTGCTGCCTCTGTGAGTGTTGGCTGCCCAAGTTGCAATGTACGTGAAATGCTGGTTTTTCCTGCTTCTGTTTCACCAAGTAAGTTGACCTGTATTCTACTTGACTGGATTGCCTTGGTGCCAGTTAATGCCACAAAATACCTTTTGATGGCACCTAGTCCCCTCTTGGCAGTATCTTTAGGTGGTTGTACCAAAGGATTACCACCTACATCTAGTCGTATAAGGCTTTCCATATTCTTCATTTGATGTGGCAGGTGAGTGATTTTATTGCCTGACAGGTGAAGTGACCAAAGTTTTGTCAACCTGCTGATATCCACTGGTATGTCAGATAGCTTGTTGTTATCCAGGTTCAGCACCTCTAGGTCAGTCAAGCCACACAGTGCTATGGGGTACGTACTGAAGGCATTGTTAGAGAGGGAGAATATTCTGAGTACCTTCAATCTGCTGATATCCACTGGTATGTCAGATAGCTGGTTGCAATTCAGGTACAGCTCCTTCAGGCCAGTCAAGCCACACAGTGCTATGGGGAATGTACTGAGGGCATTGTTAGAGAGGGAGAATATTCTGAGTACCTTCAACCTGCTGATATCCACTGGTATGTCAGATAGCTGGTTGCCATTCATGTACAGCTCCTTCAGGCCAGTCAAGCCACACAGTGCTATGGGGAATGCAGTGAAGGCATTGTTAGAGAGGTTGGATATTCTGAGTACCTTCAACCTGCTGATATCTACTGGTATGTCAGATAGCTGGTTATAATCCAGATACAGCTCCTTTATGTTAGTCAAGCCACACACTGCTGTGGGGAATGTAGCGAATGCATTTTTATGTAGGTCCAACACTGTGAGGTGTGGCAGGTTGGATATGGACTGTGGTAAAGAAGATAACCTGCTATTGCTTGCATATATCTTCTGAACATTTGTGCACCTGTCAATGGACTCTGGTAGGATGTCTATATCAGCATTGTCTATATCAAGCTCAGTCCATTCCAGTACAGTGTCTGGTGTCTTGGACTGTGGAGACAACTGTAGCCTATGTAAGAGATCAAGTCTCTCTTTGTCTGCTACTTGTCTGTAAGCCATGTCTTAGGAATGGAACAGTAGGAAGAGATGTCACTGCTCTCTATGTATATGTTCATAGGTAGAACTATTTGAATGTTTGAGTGGGAAATTATGTGTTTTTCACCAATTTTAGCAGTATTTGCCCAATGATAACAGACATTTTGCTTTAAAGGAAGGTAACTAAAGAGAATGATTAGATCAATCCTAAAACCATATTTTTGGTCCTTGAACACTCTTGTAACCTGAAATTACAAAATGATAAATTGATAAAAAAAAAAGTAGCAGGTACAGTTATTTTGTTTCACAAAGTTATATTTAGTACTTAGATATGTGGAATTTATTGTCAGTCATTATGTTTAATTATTTCCTGTGGTCCTCCACCAACATGCAGTTGTAAAGTATGGCTGCCACTGTAGACAGTGACAAACTGGAAATATCTTGTAAATATCTTTATTATAGAGAAATGTTTTGGTGACAGAAGTACTCTTCATTTGGCACAAGATGTAAGTAATAACATAATATTACTTTGGTGCATTTAAACCACTTCTGTGTAATGTGAAAGTTCAATATTTGTGTATAAGGCAGTAATTCTTTACCTCATGGGATGTAATGTGGATATGGACAAGTGTACAGGTTTTCTGAAAAAAAAAATGAGCAGCTTAAAAAAAAAGAGTTTTATGTCTTTACCTGTAAGTAAAAATTAACTGAAAAAGCAGGTTTTAAGTTTCTCTCTATCTTGCTCAAACTATTCTAATATTGTTTTATACTGTAATGGTATACATACGAAGTAATTTTTGAGTTTAAAGATTTGATTAAAATTGAATTATGGCATTAAAAAAGCCTTGTACTCAGTATAAAAATAAGTTTTAGTATAATTATAACATTTATATACCTTCTGACTCAAAGTTTTGGATGGTATGATGTGCATCTGGACAAGCATACAGGAAGATTTATATACTGCAGATTATAATGCTCTCTGGAAAAAGAAAAAACACTTGTCTTGTTGAAAGCCATGTATTCTGTCTCAAAAATTAGTAACAAAAATCAGCAGAAAGTAGGTGATAAAAATAAGCTGAGCAATAGCAAGTTTAGCATGATAATGTAGCAAATGTTTGATCAAGTATGGATATCAGTTTTATTGGTTAGCATCTTTTAATAGGGTCCATTTCAGCTGTTCTACTAGCTAGCTCATGGCCAGTTGGGATGTTTTTAAAGCAGAAAATTGTTTTATGTTTAAATCATCATATAATGTGGTTTTATGAGGAAATTATACACAAAATATTACAAAACATCCTCAAACCATATGCCTGTAAATAAACTAGCGCCATCTAAATTTTTAATTAAAATTACCAAGCACAAACTATAGAAATAAAGAAGCAAAATTGCATGTTACTACAACCAGGGTAAATAATGATTTACCATCACTTCAAAGATGTTTCAATGAAGTCCCATGTACCATTTGATATTTAACTTTGTCGGGAAGAAATTTAGCATGTGAGACAAATAAATTTAAAGAAACACAATTAACACATACATAGGCGCAAGGCTGTGAGAATTTTAAGGAAGTGCCTCTACTGTATATGAACATCTGGTGCAGCTAATGGCCATGTTACTGCCTTAAGTATTACATAATATTTTTCTTGCAAAACTTTTTACCTCACCTGTTTACAAGTTACAGTTACTCTGCTGTAAGGTGACTCAGAATCTGCTGGTGGTACATACTCAGGAGGCGCCTCTATGATCTTCTGAATCAAATAGTGTAGCAATAGCAAATTAAAAAAAAACAACTTATTTTGGTATTTTTTAAAGGA
Organism: Lingula anatina; assembly: GCF_001039355.2. The sequence continues at coordinate 16,371 of NW_019773873.1, read as the reverse complement.
CAATTTAATCAACTAAATAGAAACGCCCATTTATGTCTAAGAAAGAAAAAGATCCCAAATTTTGGTGTTTAACTTTATCCATTTAAATATTTATGATAATTTGAAATATGTATCATCAAGATGCACTTACTTTGAAATACAAGTTCTTGCTCAGTCCAAGCTGTCAAAAATCTCAGGTAGTAAGTATGATAAGATTTTATAACCATCTCGAAAATGCAAACAAAATGGCCTCAGCAAGTAAACATCATGTGATGTTGAATATGCCTTCCGGTATGTCACTAGAGATAATAATATAAAGTGAGTCTGATATAAAATATAATTAACTTCTGAGATTTTATTTTGAAAAAATGACCTTTTCTTTTGTATGGAGAAAATATTGTAACATTTAAATACTAAGTCTCGTGTAAGTATTGTTCTGGTGAGATATTTATCTTAAACCAAGTTTAGTATCCCTATCTTTCCCAGTTCACCTCTGCTATGTGTACACAGGGAGGAGGTCAATTAAATTTATGTCACAAGCCCCTGCATATAGATGCAACATATGACATTAGAAAGAGTACAGCTAGGGCAAAGAACAGGTTGAAGATACATGGAGATATTCTGCTTTAGTCTCAGATCTTTATTTTTATGTACAGACACAGATGTGTCTGTACATATTGCCATCACCTGCGTCTGTCGTCGCCGATGGCGATGCCGATGGCGATGGCGATGCCGGCGCCGTGCACTTTCCTTGTAAACACGATAAGTGGAGGGCAGTTTTACTTTTTGGCTTTATATTTACAGAGCTGATGAATATTCATAAAACGCAGGTCAAGTTCGAAAATCAGCATGATCGGGCCATTATTGTAGAAGTTATGCTGTTTTTTCACTTTTCAGCATATTTTTCACATTTCCTCAGATTCAATTCTTAGGCATGTTAACAGTCTCATTATTAAACTAATAAGATACGTAAAAGTGTTTGTTTGACATTTCCTGCATCTTTACAATATTGTTAGTTGATTTTGTAAAAATGATGGTAAACTTGTTATCGTGTATTGTGTAATAAAGTTTCAAAAATGGAAATAAACTCATATCATTGCAGTTTGTCAGATTCAATCATTCACTATGTTCAGAATCTCAGAATGGAAGAAATTGGACATTTAACACT
>NW_019773873.1:0-13577 GCF_001039355.2 Lingula anatina | reverse complement strand
CTATTTTGGGCACTGCTCCCATGATGACCATTTAAGAAAAACCATGTCACTTACTGTTCTCAAACAGTACAGTAAATATGTACAGATGTGTCTGTACATATTGCCATCACCTGCGTCTGTCGTCGCCGTCATCGCCGTTGCCGGCACCTTGTACTTTCATTGTAAACACGATAAGTGGAAGGCAGTTTTACTTTTGGGCTTTATATTTAAAGAGCTGATGAATATTCATAAAACGCAGGTCAAGTTCGAAAATCAGCATGATTGGGCCATTATTGTAGAAGTTATGCTTTTTTCTTTCACTTTTCAACATATATGCAACACTGTAAACACATTTCAAGGAAAACCAATAGGCCTGTTGTCGTGAAACTCTAAGGAGTAATCCATCTTACTAAAATGGAGGTCAAGTTCGAAAATCGACATGCAGCCTGAGTTGGAAAAGCAGTCTAATTGGCTTCTTATTCTGGAAGTTATACATTTTCAAAGTGTGAACTTGAACTCTCATGGGCCTGAAGCCTTATGCTTGTTACACATTTTACTTTCATTGGTATTACCTGTTGAGCATAATTAAAATTTGATGTTGAATTTACAGTTTAACATAATGTACTTTTGCATCAGAATTGACAGTAGCCTATTTTGTGCATAGTAATTTCCTGCTTTTTGTCTGTACATTTGACAGCTTTGCTGCCTTGTTTTACTGAAAAAGAGTCTGTCACTTGGTTCAGAAGTACTTCACTGTACTTCATTTTGTACCAAAAATTCCTTTTTTTCTCCATCTTAACTTATTTTTCTATTTCCGAAACACATGTTAAATTCAGTAATTAATTTTTTCTGCAATTTACATTAAATTCCAAAGACCCTCACTTAGTAAACTCTTTACATCACACTAAATATTTATCAATTTTCCAGGAAGTTCCACACTCATTTGCTCCAGTTTGATGGCGAGGGAGGCTGGAGATTAGAGGAGTTGGACACAGCCACGCGCCTGTCTCTCAATGAGGAGAAGCAGGGACTGGAGGCTCAGCTGGCAGGCATACCTAAGATGCAGCAGAGGCTACAGGAGTTGTGCTCCATTTTGGGGGAGGACTCTGTGTTACTGGACCATGGTCATCTGATACAGCCAGAGGGGTCAGTGCTGTGATTTGGACACTGTTCACTGTGCACCCTTATAAGTCTGAGATTGACTATTGTCAATATATTCCACCCAAGGGGTCAGCAGCCTTACAAGTAGGCAAATCAAATGATATGATATAAGTTTATAATAATGATAGGAAGAGACATTTAATCTTTGTGTAATTATTAGGTGCCAAAGATGTCCAAATATAGAATGCAGAGGATGTTTAAAAACTGTATGTTGTAGTGTATTTGTGGTGAAATTGTTGTTCGAAAATCAATGAAAACAAAACATTTATCCTAGTGTTGAATTATAATCTGGTTACAACCTCAACTATTGAAAAATAACTTATTGTATGTTATAGTGATAGGTTATCTGTGGATGTGAATACTATTGTAGACACTTTTTTGATAAGAAATGAAAAAAGTGATACCTTTTGATGTTCCACCCAGTCTGCACAGATTTAAACTCCATAAGTTTCCAGATCATTAATCTGCTGTAGGCTATTAGAAAATGTGGCATATTCTGCTTCTTGTCCTGTTATGCTTTAGTTTCCTAGTAATAGTTGATTTGAAATGGCAAATCATGAACAAGATATTTATTCTGAAATAAGGCAGTTTTTATCTTAAATATCCTTACCTGTTAACCTTTTAAATGGGTTAGAAATTTCTTTTCTGATTAGGTGTTTTAAATATTAAGTAGCTAGAAGTTCTCCTCTTAGATAAAGCCATTTCACTTTTTTTTTTGTCTAGTTTTCATGATATACTGTATTTATTGAAAGATTCTTAATGCTCATGAAACTTTTGATTTTTATGTATATTTAATTGTCTTTTTGATAGAAATGTGATATCATATTTATCAAAATAATTTTCAATTTTTACTTAGTTCATTCAAAGAGAGCACCAGTATTATTAAAATTAATCTGTGGAATAAGTTTAATTTTTTTAATATTTGATAATCATTTTTTAGAACAAGTTTCCAGAAATAAAGTCAGAATTATCATAATGTATAACAAAGCATTGTAGTCAGAGTATATGTTAGAAGGCATTTAAAACATCTTGTTCACAGAAGGCATACTTATACACATGCACATAAAAAATAAATAAATGAAATGTGGTTCAGATCCTATGTTGTAATTTCTTCCTAGATCTCAATGAATAATCAATAGTCTCCTGCCATTGTCTCAGTTTGCCATCAGTATTAGTTAGCTTATTAACATACCTGTATTTTAAGTACATGAAATGGATTATATTTGAGCATTGCACATTTATCTGTCATTAGGTTTTACCTGTTATGATACTATAATAGGAATTTTGACATTTATATGGGTAACTTCAAAAGACAGTTGATTCAAATTTAGTCAGTTGATTGCAACCCTCTTTACTTTATAGTGGTTGGGATGGTAGTTGAACCCATGTGCTTGTTCATGCACACAGGGAAAAGGGCCTATTTTTGATAAAACTGTTGAGACAGAGAGCTAAAGAAGAAAGCAAGAGTACATCTTCATTATAGAGCATAATGTAGGTCTTCTATATCAAGGTTCTTTTACACACTCCAACTGGAAACCATGTCTAGCACCCTGAAACAAGGACAATAAATTGGTCGAAATTGAAAACTGTCTTTTTAACACATTTTACAGTAATGTCAGTGCAATCTTGAATATGTGTCACAGAATAAGAATAATTTATCTTAACTCATACTGAAGATTTAAATAGACTGTTGCTAGGTCCCCATTCCCATAGACACAACTGGTCTACAAAATCAACCCAACTGTTAGGGGGACTCTCACTGAGTGCAATTGGCTAAGCCTGGATGAGGAACGCTACCTCTTGTTACCAACTAATTAAATGTATAATTACCACTTTTCTGTATTCTAGTTTATACCAGGAGGAGGCATGTCATACAGTTAAGCTGATTGCAGTCATGGAGAGTCCTTGCAGAGTTGGGTCATATACCTACAATTGTCTGAGGGGGAGATTTCCTTGCATGCCCTACTTAATTCCCCTATTCCCACACACACACACACACACACACAAACACACACACAAACAATAAAAAATGCTTCTTTTTTAAATGAACTGTTTTTTTATGCTTTGGAAAGTAACACTTTTTATGCACAGACAGATATATAGCCATCAGCTGCATCTGTCATCCCCCTCGCCATGCACTTTCAGGGATAACACGATAAGTGAAAAAACGTTTTTACTTTTGTCTTCAAACTTAAGGAACTGATGAATATTCATAAAATGCAGGTAGAATTGAATCAGTATAATTGGGGCATTTTTTCAAAAGTTATGCTCTTTTTAAATACAGACACAAAAACCGCATTGAATATATATATGTGATCGGTCTGTGTTGTCACCATCCTGTCACATGAAGTTCACCCCAGAACTGACATACTTTAAATTTTCCGAGTGGCTTTTTTTGGTAAAGAGACAGATTGCTTTCAAAAATTGGCATATTTCCAGATGGACCACAACATGGACCTGCTAATGACAGGCTCCAATGGCTTTGGTAAGAGCTCCCTAGCTGTTCTAAAAGTTGCCACGGGCCCAGAACTGCCATACTGTATTTTTGTTTTACTTTAAATTTACTGAGTGGCTTTGTTTGGTAAAGAGGCTTGTTGCTTTCAAAAATCAGCATAATATTTCCAGATGGACGACAACATGGACCTGCTGATACATATAACAGGCCCCAATGGCTGTGGTAAGAGCTCCCTGTTCCATATTCTGAGTGGTCTGTGGCCTGTGTATAATGGTCGCCTACATAAACCACCACCCAAATCACCACTCAAAGATATATTCAGATGTGTAAACCTGCAACATATTATACAGAGAGAAGGGGGTAAGATGTCTGCAGAAAATATGTACAGTTTTTGATAGATACAGTTTCTATTTTCATATGTATATACATTATCTATGTTCATCACAGGAGTAACGCATCTTAATCCTAATTAATCATATCATCTGATATGTTTCCATTTAATTATAAGAACTATAACTTCTTTTATTGGCTTGGGAGTTTAGAGTTAAGTAAAGTCAAATCCCCGTCTTCTTCGCTAGTGGATATCTCATTTCAAAATTATGTTCAGGGATGATATCTGCAAATCTAAATCATTTGTAATCTAAAACCACTTTATTACTTTATGTCATTAAGACTAGTTATATCATACTTTGTCTGAAATATTCAAAATGTATTTAAAAATTTAAGAAATATATTAATTTTAATTCATTATCCATTAAGAGTTGTACTGTTCCAGGCTGGGGAGCTGAGAGTGACTGGAAGGATGTGTTATCTGGAGGAGAGAAACAGAGGATAGGAATGGCAAGGATATTCTACCACAGGTACACCAAACTTACTCAACTACCTTGACTGAAATGAGGGAAAATTAAGGAGAAATTATTTAAGATTTTTGTGGTAGGCGAATCATTGGGTTTGTTTGGTCATCCTGCTCTATGAGGTACTGATGCAGCCAAACTATTATGTTTTATTGTTATACTACATATAACATTTGTGGTTGGTGTATTGGGTGGAGTAAAAATTAAGATGCTTAATCCTTAAGTTTTAATGTCTCAGAAATAATTTATTAATTCAATGAAATCCTGTTTAATACTACCACATTGTACTGCCACTGACATAGTAATGATTTGACTCAGTGATTATTTACATCAACAATCTTAATTAATTTATCAAAATAAATCCCAATTAAAAAACACATTTATTTTAATGTAATACATTCTATTTGACTGTACTTTGGTTATACCTGTGTATTTACATGTGTATATACATACATTTTTGCTATACTTTATTATACAACAATCGGCGCTTTGAACAATTTGATAGTCTATTACTGTTTTCATGTGAAAAAGATTTCCCATTTAGACCGAGATTTATTAAATCAGTGTGGCCAAAGTTGTTGACTGAATATATGTCAAATCTTGTACCAACAACATGACTGCTGCACATAGTCTGAGTGAGTCCATGCAGTCAGTTCTCTTGGTCACTTGATTAGTCTATTTAAGGAGGGTAGCAACCTCACTTTGTCCATTTTTAGTGTGGTATTCCCTTAATAAATCAAATACCTTGTTCCCGTTTTGAGAATGCCCAGAAATACTGCAGTTTTCTCTGGATGTGGTGTGTCTGTGGTTGACTTTGAGCAGTGATAACTATCCACTGCTGATCTGGCCTAAGGCAGGAAGATGGCATTAAACCACTGCTGCGGCTGGTGAAACATATGGCCACTGGGCTCTGCGACCTGTCCTGGGCCTCATTGTGACTGGCTAGTTTAAGATGAGGGTTAAAGGTTTGCAGAGAGTTCAGTCCAGTGCTGCTGGTGCTCTGTGTGCTGGGAGAGCTACTGTCTTACACACAGCTTGGCAGAGATAAACTGTTGATACTGTGCTCTGTGGAAAGAAGAGAACAAATATGTTGTAACTCCACTGGATAACATTTAAGTATTTTTTCTGTAGTTTGATGCATAATATAAAATTGGTGTCAGGCTGTACTTTTGGCTTACCCCAGAGTATACCTTACATGAAGTTTTTAACCCTAAGGTTTGTATGGTCTTTATTCGGGCAGATAACATGCCAGATACATTTTGTTTAAATTGTCTTCACAACTTTTTACCTATTCTGAAAATGTAAAAAAGGGGTAAAAAATCTTTTAAAATATCACAGTACAAACCTGACTCTGCACTGACATGGCACTGACTGTTTTAGATTGTCATCCTCCACATCATCTTGTCATAGGCAGGATATGACTGGAACTTGGGTTACACATGCCCCTGATACTACTGGTTGGACTTCCAACTTTCCCATTCCTCCTCTGATGGATTATTTGACATAAAGTGGTCTCATCTGCAGAAGTTATAACATTTTATTAAAGATCCAGCAACAAACTTCACCAGCTGTTTTGTGTGCTCAAATTTACAAGAAAAGGTTTTCTATCCTTAAAGCCCCATTTCTCTGTGACACTAAAACATTGGGCTGGTGATAAAGACCTATAGCTGTTGTTGTAGTATTATAAGTTCATATAAGGGGGTTCAATCTAATGCAACATAGTGCATTCCTAATTAAAAATAACTTTTCACATTTGTTAAGCAGCATCTCAGTGTAAGGTTTTTCCCCACCCTCCCTCTCCATTTCTGATACAGAACTGGACAGACATCAACATCTAATAAAACAAAGATGGCCTATCATATCACATGTCCTGCTGTCCATCCTCCCTCTCCATTACTGATAAAAAACTAGACAGACATCAACATATAATAAAACAATATTGGCCTATCATATCACATGTTCTAACCTGTAGGTGTACAGCTGTATGCCTTACTCCTCTTCCCACCATGCTCCTGTTCCCACCAAGTAGCATATCATAGCTATCATTATAATCCCTGCCAATGTTTACTCTTCGTCCATTCTTGCTCCATTATTTCCACATAAGGGGGTCTCTAGATTGCTGATGGTCAGCTGTCATGTCCTCTATCTCACTCATGGATTATATGGATTAGTTAAGGTCACTGGGTAAAGCAGCTGCCAGAAATTACTGCAGGAACAGTCCTTTAGTATATCTGACCAAGATTCATTGTTTTTCATTTCAAAAAGCATTTATGAACTAGATGTATGCAGCTGATAAGGTATAAGTTTTTCATTACATTAAGAATTAAAATGAATTATTGAACATTGGGAATACCAACTTCATATAACATGACTGCCACAGGTACTGAGTCCACACAATCAGTTTTCTTGACCACTTGGTCTATCTTAGAAGGGAAGCAAGGTCACTTTGTCCATTTTCAGTGAGACATTTCCTTAATAAATCAAATGCCTCATCTCCTCTAGTTTTGAGTATGTCAAGGAAGACAGCAGTTTTCTCTGGACATACCACCGTGGTAGTTGAGGTTTGGTCATGGTGTTGAGGAGGCTCTGCTCTCACCATTTCATCTTCACGAAGGGTGATGATGCCTTCTTCGAGGAACTTATTTAACATGTCTTTGAGGCAGGGTTCTGTGATTTTTTCACAAAGCCTTGGTTTTTCTATCTGCAGAACTGAAACAATTAAATAGCTCTGATATTTTTTTCAAATGATATACATATGACAGATAAAAATTATCTGTTGTCATTATGTAAAATTAGATATTATATTAGAAGACAACAAAGCTTTGATACATACATAGGCAGCAGAGGCAAGTGTAGAAGAATGCAAAAGATTTAACAGAAAAATCCCTACTGCTGTAAGAACAGTTATTTAATTACATGTTAACTAAGCACATAGAGATAACATATGAACCTTTTTAAAAAAAAAAAAAAAAAAAAAAAAAAAAAACAGTGCTAAGTATGGGAAGTCAATCATTGGGGCAATGTTTTTACAGCTAAAATGCAGCACTTAATAAAAACAGATGTACATGAATTCAATGTAAAACCCTTCTTTTTTGTACACTTTTTGGGTGCCATGTTTAGGTGAGGGCAGTTCGACAATATTGTTGAGCAAAGAGAAACAAAAGAAAGAGAACAATGCCATTATACTGCTGTGCTTACCTTCCTGCCAGCTCATGGCCAGGTGTGGTGGGTAGACCAGGTCTGCAGGAATGGAGACACCAGTATTGACACATGTCACCTGTCTTAGTTTGGAAGCTGCCCTCAGGGTAAGGTCAAGTATCTCTCCAGGGAAATGGTATGGGTGCTCACTGTTCTCACTCACACAGTGGGGACACATCAGATATTTGTCATATGGCAGCCCAGGCCAGTCCTCTTCAATGATGTTCATGAGGTCATGGTGACTTTGTGCAAGAACACCCCACATGTCTGAAAGCTTTGATCCACGGACAGCAATGCTGATAAACCAGTCTGGGTCTTGGCTGACTGCATCAGGATTTGACTGGTGTGCCCCCCGTGTCAGCTGCATTTTGCACTTTTTAACTTCTGCATACACCCCATCCTTCCAGTCCATTCGTTTGGTCTTCATGAGTCCAAGATACTTGTGCTGACGAACAGAAAATTTCTCATATAAGCCATCTGGACATTTGTATGGAAAGAGAACCTGCAGGGTCAGTTGTGTGGTGTCTGGGGGAACCTTGCTGGGCCATTTGGTGTCTAGCTCAGGTTGCCTTTCTTCAGTGAGGAGCCATGGAAAGTGGAATGAGGTATTGGATGGAAGATATTCATGATCCTGGACTTGATAGCACAACTCCAGTGTCTGCATCATTTCTATCATGACATCAACTTCAGTGCTTGACAATTTAAAAGGCTCACACAGGCAGCCCATAGCTTCTTTGGATATGATGCCTCTGGTGAAGATGTCTTCATGTATGGTACTTGCTTTGGTTCCAGTAATCTTCATGGACTTCTGGAGCTTCTCTGATATGGCATCTTGATCATGACTGAGGACAGCCTTGAGAACATTCACTAGAACCTCTTGCTTGTGGAAAACTACTTTCATCAGTGAGGGACATCTATCAAACCAAATGATGTCTCCACGATGAGCAAGGAAACTTAAGATGTCACATATCATTCTGTCTGTTTCTTCCTTTGAGTTCTTCTCTTTCCATGATGTAGGTGCATTCTGCAGAATGAGGCCTTTAATCATCTCCCAGCCAAGTGTGTTTTCAGAGCCTTCAATTTTCTTGGTGCAGATATTCTTGGCTGCTTCAACCCACATACCTGGCAAAACTTCAGCATTTCTCCTGGAGAAAGAAATGAGGTAGTCTTGCAGCACTTTAACTCCTTCACAGGTTTTTGAACTGACTCTGAAAATATCCTTGTGGATGGGTTTCATTTGATCATACAAGGTCTGCAGTTTATCTGATTTGCTTTGGTAGGCCTGGTGGAGAGATGCTTGGATTTTAGGTGTTTCTCTTATTCTCTTCTCAATGCTCTTCTTTTGCACTTGATACCACTGCTTCTTTTTGTTTAAGTGGTCTTCATGTTGCTTGTTTATTGCAAAACACTTGTTTTCCACATGCTGGATCATTACCTCATCAATATGAGTTCCAATTAGAGCTAATTGTATCCCTGGCATCTGTGCCTGCACCTTGTCAATCCAGTGTCCAATGTAGAGCTGGTAATGAGCCTTGTCTTCTGGGTCATATTTAGACAGATCAAAAGTGATGAAAACCAAGCCAAGTTTGGAAATAAAAATAGGATGTCCTATTTTGTAGATGTCATGTCCACCAAAGTCATTGATGTTGAAGCCAATATTCTGGTCTGTCTCATCTTCATGAGCCTCCCATAATCCCTGCTCCACCACTCTTGTCCTGTCTGCCGTCTTTGTAAGAGTAGACTTTCCATTTTGCAGTGTGCCTGAAATGCTAGTTTTTCCTGCTTCTGTTTCACCAAGTAAGTTGACCTGTATTCTACTTGACTGGATTGCCTTGGTGTCAGTTAATGCCTCAAAATACCTCTTGATGGCACCTAGCCCCCTCTTGGCAGTATCTTTAGGTGGTTGTACCAAAGGATTACGATCCACATCTAGTCGTATAAGGCTTTCCATATTCTTTATTTGATGTGGCAGGTGAGTGATTTTATTGCCTGACAGGTGAAGTCTCTCAAGTTTTGTCAACATGGTGATATCCACTGGTATGTCAGATAGCTGGTTGTATGACAGGTCCAGCTTCTCTAGGTTAGTCAAACCACACAGTGCTGTGGGGAATGTAGTGAAGGCATTCTTGGATAGTTTCAACACTGTGAGGTGTGACAAGTTGGATATGGACTGTGATACATTGTAAAAGAGGGATAATGTTCTAAGTATCTTAAACCTGCTGATATCCACTGGTATGTCAGATAGCTGGTTGTCACCCAGGTCCAGCTCCTCTAGGTTAGTCAAGCCAAACAGTGCTATAGGGAATGCAGTGAAGGCATTGTTATGGAGCTTGAATATTCTGAGCACCTTCAACCTGCTGATATCCACTGGTATGTCAGATAGCAGGTTGCCTGACAGGACCAACTCTATTAGGTTAGTCAAGCTACACAGTGCTATGGGGAATGTAGCAAAGGCATTCCTGGATAGTTTCAACACTGTGAGGTGTGTCAGGTTGGATATGGACTGTGGTACACTGTAAAAGAGGGAGAATATTCTGAGCACCTTCAACCTAGTGATATCCACTGGTATGCCAGATATCTTGTTTTGTGACAGGTACAGCTCCTTTAGGTTAGTCAAGCCACACAGTGCTATGGGGAATGCAGTGAAGACATTGTTAGATAGGGAGAATACTCTGAGCACCTTCAACCTGGTGATATCCACTGGTATATCAGATAGCTGGTTGTTATCCAGGTCCAGCTCCTCTAGGTTAGTCAAGTCACACAGTGTTATGGGGAATGTAGTGAAGGCATTGCAGGATAGTATCAACACTGTGAGATGTGGGAGGTTGGATATGGACTGTGGTAAAGAAGATAACCTGTTATTGTATGCATATATCTGCTGAACATTTGTGCACCTGTCAATGGACTCTGGTAGGTTGTATAAATAAGCATTGTCTATATCAAGCTGAGTCCATTTCAGTACAGTGTCTGGTGTCTTGGACTGTGGAAGTAACTGTAGCCTATGTAAGAGATCAAGTCTCTGTTTGTGTGCTACTTGTATGTAAGCCATGTCTCAGGAATGGAACAGTAGGAAGAGGTGTCACTGCTCTATATGTTTATGTTCATAGGTAGTAAAATTTGAATGTTTGAGTGGATAGTTATGTATTTGTCACCAAATTTAGAAGTATCCTCCCCCTGATAACAGACATTTTGCTTTAAAGGAGGGTAACTTAAAAAATGATCAACTCAATCCATAAACCATATTTTGGTCCTTGAACATTCTTGTTATCTGAAATTAGAAAATGATAAATTGGTAGAAAAATTGGCAGTTATTTCTTTTGTTCAAAAATCTATACTGAGCATTCAAATTATTGTTTTTTTTTATCAAGAGCTTGTAAAATATGTGGGTATTACCTCCAATATTTCTGTGACTGTCAGTCACCATCCTCAGGGAGTAAATGACTAGGGTCATTTCACCTGGAATGAAAATCCAGGTCAATTGCCCCTAATCACTGGCCTTGTGGCCTTGTGATAAAAAGAAAAACAATAATTTGAATTTATACATACAGAGCTAATGAAACTGTTCTCTCTATACTGAGCAGTGTGATGTGTAGAATTCTTTGCCAAAAATAACATTTAATTATTTCCTGTGGTCCATCACCAACATGCAGTTGTATTTAGTATGGCTGTTACTGTAGATAGTGACAAACTGGAAATATCTTGTAAATATCTTAATTATAGAGAAGTGTTTTGGTGACAGAAGTACTCTTCATTTGGCACAAGATGTAAATAATAACATGTATTAATTTGGTGCATTTTAACCACTTTTGCGTAATGTGAAAGGTAGATATTTGTTTTTAAGGTAGTAATTTTATCACCTCATGGGATGTAATGTGGATGTTGACACATGTACAGGTTTTCTGAAAAAAAAATGGAGCAGATTGAAAAAAATGCATCCATTGTCTTTACTGTAAGTAGAAATCTACAGAAAACAGCAAGTGTTAAGTTTCTCTATCTTGCACAAAAACTTTTCTAACATTGTTTTATTACTGTAATGGTATAAGAACTAAGTAATTCATGAAGCATTAATGTATTGAAAGTATTTTTAAGTTTTAAGAGTTGGTTAAAATTGAATTATGGCATTAAAGTAATATTTTACCCAATATGAAAAGAAGTTTCAGTATAATTATAACATTACATACCTTCTGACTTAAAGTTTTTAGTTTTGGATGGTATGATGTACATCAGGACAAGCATACAGGAAGAATATTATGCTTTCTGGAAAAAGAAAAAAACGTATAGAAAGCCATGTATTCTCTCTCAATAAGTTTAAAAAAAAGATCAATAGAAGAAAGTAGGTGCTAAGCTGAGCAACAGCAATTTTAACATGATTATAAAGCACATGATTATATAGATCAAGTATGGATATCAGTTATATTGGTTAGCCTCTTTTAACATGCTCCACTTCAGCTATCCTATTAGCTAGCTCATGACCAGTTATGATGTTTTTAAACCAGATAATTGTTTAATGCAAAACGCAAAATATCACAAAACATCCTCAAACCAAAGGCCTGTAAATAAACAAGCACCAATCAAAATCTTTATTAAAAGTGCCAAGCGCACTTGAAACTATAGAAATTAAGATGTAAAATTGCATTTAATTACAACCAGGGTTTATTATGATTACCTATCAATGAAAGATGTTTCAATGAAGTCCCATGTACCACTTGGTATTTAACTTTGCCAGGAAAACAAATAAATTTAAATAGATACAATTACCACAAATGTAAGATTCAGGGCTGTGAGAATTTTAAGAACTTCAAGGTGCCTCTACCATTATATGAACAACTGGCGGAGCTGGTAGTATTCTGTTACAGTACTGCTGTTGATAGAATAACTTTAAATATTATATAATATTTTTCCTACAAATCTTTCCACCTCACATGTTTACAAGTTGTTCTCACTCTGCTGTAAGGTACTTCACAAAACCTGCTGCTGGTACATACTCAAGAGGTAGCTCTATAAACTTCTGGTTCAGCTGGTGGTACATACTCAGGAGGTGGCTCTATAAACTTCTGGTTCAGTTGGTGGTACATACTCAGGAGGTGGCTCTATAAACTTCTGGTTCAGTTGGTGGTACATACTCAGGAGGTGGCTCTGTGAGCTTCTCATTCAGTTGGCCCTGTACTGTAACTGTAGTGGATGAAAATACTAAGCATATGATGTGATATGATGGACATTATTGTGTCAAGCCAGGTGTCTAGATTTTGTGCAAAATTTTATCATTTAAAAAGAATGAACCAGATAAAAAGGTTCTCACAGTGTAATACCAAATTTAAAAACAATAAACATTTATTTTGATATTCTTTATAAAACAATTCAATCACCTAAATAGAAACATCCATATGACCACAAAAGAAAAAGATCCCCCATTTTGTGTTTATTCATTTCCTACAAAATTTTGAATATTTATGATAATTTGCAATATGTAACATCAGAATGCACCTACAGGTACTTTGAAATACAAGTTGTTTTTTCAGTCCAAGTTGTCAGCAATCGCAGGTGCTATAATAGAATTTCATAAATATCTTGTATACCATAATCAAAAATGCAAAAAAAGATGGCTGCTGCAAATAAAAATCACGTGATGTTGAAAGTGCCTTCTGGTATGTCACTAGAGAAAATAATGAAAAGTGCCTTGTCTTCACAGCAGTGAGACTGAGATAAAATGTAATTTATTTCTGAAATTTTATTTTGAAAAATGATCTTTTCTTTTGGTTGGAGAAATTATTTCAACATTAAAATGCCAAGTCTCGTGTAAGTATCATTCTGATGAGATATTTATCTTAAATCAAGTCTCTCTAACTTTCCCTGTTCACCTGTACTGGTGTGTGTGTACACAGGGAGGAGGTAGATTAAATATCACAAATATAGAATGCAGAGGAGTTTTA
>NW_019773872.1:0-22082 GCF_001039355.2 Lingula anatina | reverse complement strand
AAAAGTTTTTCCTTGAGGGATGATTTAATAGGGCTGGTTAGAGGAGAGTAACTTTTTAGTGCAAAAAAGGCTTTTTGTGCTTTTTCTTTTAATCTTGTTTGAGCTGCAGTGAATTTGCCAGATCTAGTGAAAAGAATTCCTAGGTAGTTGTAGCTAGACGAGATTGTGAGTAGTTTACCGCCAATGTTAAATTTGTGTTTGCTTTGAGTGGTGCCGTCCGTGATTTTTCCTTTGCTGTTGAAAATGACAACTTGGGTTTTTTTAATGTTTATCAAAAGTCTCCATAGTTTACAATACGTTTTTAGACAATCTAGGCTATATTGGAGACCTAATGGGCTTTTCGAAAAGAGAACTAGGTCGTCAGCATAGAATTTATGTACACCGCCTTTTTATGAGATGAAATAAGATTTTTTTGTGAAATATATGCCGGAAGGTGAAGGTGCAGAGGATAGCAATTAAGTAGTTTTTTAAGATGAGGAAGTCATACACAGGTCACTGGCTTAATAAAAATGAACAACCTACAACACAAGTCTTGTATTTGCGTGATATAAAATTAAAAACAAAAAGACAAAAACAGGTGACACGAGAGTGGTGTTATGCATCTGTTGAACAAACGAAAAAAATAATTAAATTACAGGTACGAATATCGGCACGTTTTTTTGCCCCCCCCCCCCCGCCCCCTCCCTCATTCTTAAAACGGTACATGAAAGCCGAGAATATTGCGATGAATAATAGAATAGCTCTCTTCCCTTGGGGAGAACACGAAGTTGATTGATTTCATTTGCAGTAAATGAAGTATATCCATAATTCAAGATTTCTCGCTAAAGGAATTAAGCTGTAACATGAATATACCAGTACTATCAAGAATGCACGTGCTACTCTAGTTTGCCGCTATCAACGTGACAGTCTCTCCTCGTTCTGGATGACGTCAGTGTCTGTGTCCTAATTCTACATGACAACAATCTAAGAGTCTTCTATATACATGACGTCAGTCTAAGAGTCCTTATTCTACGCGCGTCTCTCTCCCGGTTTAGTAGATGGCACTGCACTCTGCAACGGACCAATTTATGGAGTCACGAAGCCAGTTTTGAGATTCCTGCGAAATTTGGCAGACAGTGGGAAAATACACTGTATATATAACCCTGCACCTGTTTGTACATGTACTTGTGGTACATATATAGGACATTGTTTTTGCCAAGTACGGTGAGAGTTTATACGCGCGATAGACAAGTGAGTGCAGTGAAATGTGACATTAACCTCATTACCAGTTACCAACTTTTCTGGTGATAGGTCCATAAGAGCAAAATGTGTTTTATATAGAGTACCTCTGCGCTACCTCTTGTTGCATAGACTGCAGCTTGTGTGTCTGTGTGTTGTGCAGAGGTTATCTATAATAAAGTCATTTTTGAATGTAATAAGTTATAGGTATAGAGGTTGAGATTGGTTGGACTGCTAGACTGAAGATATACATGTACATGTACAGTGACAGACTCAATATTTGTCTTATAGACGATTCACAACTTAGCGACAACAGACAGAGCATGGCATATTACTTCAGGGTGCAGCTCTGTCGAGGTTTGTAAGGGAATTTCTAAACAATTGTTTGCCATTTGCCAGAAAAGCAAAAAACTAGAAAAAGTGACAACTTTTTGATCGAATAACGAAGACACAAAACGAAGGGATAAGCTTGCAAATGACCTAGACTCAGCGCGAAGAAAGTTGATTAAAGAATCAATTTAAGAAGCATTCCCATATTTTTCAATAATCTGCAAAATAAAAGTTTTCAAAGGAAATCAACTTTTTAAATGTTTTTTTTTGTCATTTCATTATTGTTCTAATCATCATCATCAACAGCAATACAATAAGCATCTGTGCTTAGTTGGCTAATTTAACTTAAAGCCTAGAATGCCCTCGGAGGAAATCTTTTGAAACATTTTTCTATTGCCACTGAGAATAACAAAACAGATTCCAGTGGTGGTGAGCATGAAAAAAGAAAACATTAGTCAGCGAGGGGATATGTAAAAGGAATGCACTGCAATAGAAATTGCGCTAGAGGCACATTCAGACGCGATTTATTTCACATCTAACACATTAAAGACAGTTTTACGGTGACTTGATCAGGCGCCGGCTGTTAGAAGAAAATGCAAGACCTAGAAAAAAAGAAAACCAACCACTGAGATCTTGTTTTCGCGTGAGACTCTGCATATACATGCAACTGCGCAACTGTTATTTTCTACACTATGTCATGTTCCCCCACTCAGGCGCCACCCCAACCTTGGGTAAAAGTCTGGACCATTTATTCTGCGTCTTTTCACTGTATGTTATACATATAGTGAATCGAGTTTGCCTTGTGTTTGATGACATGCATGTCAAATGCTACAGACCAAAATGCTTTAAGTAGCTAGAGGGTATCCACAAACGTTCGTGTCGAGAACGAAAATACCGCACTCTTTCCACTAGCTGAATTAAGGGATAAGGATACCATGCGCTTCTGCAAGGGAAAAATTCAAAAGAGCTTGGTATATGTGTATATATAGTACGTGGCAAAGCGGACACAAATTATAGCACAGGTATGAACCTGACGCAGGTTCCCTTTTATTATAACCAGGTAGTTTTAATATTTTATTACATAAAGTAGGCACGGATAATACTGTCCTCTTGTTTACTTCGGAGAGCAAAGAAGACGTAAAGACAAATGCAACATTTTAGTTACAGCTTTTATAACACGTATATATACATGTAGGTATAATTCTGCTTTAAATTTTTCGTAGTATAATTGAATATTTCAAGGCAGTTTGTAACTCGATGTTTCACATGGTGACTGAGATTTCCAGGATTTCACGTGGCGCCATGTGTAATCCCACGTTGCTGCTGATCGATGCTCAACAAATGATTGCGTCGTCAACGAAGAATAAGTATAGTCATGATGGGCATTATATTTTTATGGTTCACACCGTTTACAATTCACGAGAATGCCCATGATGCTGGGACTGTAAAAAGCTAGATGCTGATACAATGTTCTGATGCACACACCATTGGTTTATACAGGTGTAGGTGCATATGAAACACTTTCTCACTTAGTAAAATAAAAGTCAATACTTGTGGCGATTCCATCAAGGTTCTACGCGTATAACCATTGTTTCATTTGAAAGATGCCGTTTTGCCAGATTCATACGTACGGCACAAGTGTAGGCTAAGACTTAAACGTTTTCTGAAACACTTTAACCTGAGGAGACACCTCATTTCCAGTTTGCTCTCCCTATCTCTCCTTCTTTCTCTTACTCGTTAGTTTTAAAATTTTATGTGTCAAATTTGTCAGCATATGTTCGTCTATGAGCTATCTTAGACTTAAGCTTGCGGTCTCTTAGCCTGAAAGATCGGGGGTAAAACACAGTCAGCAGTACGTTGTATTAGTAGGCCAGGTGTTTGATATGGTACCTGTAGGCAGTAATGGATGGTCCAACAGCAATACTGTATAAGATCGGCGCAAAAAACTTATATCACAGTTAGGAGGTGATACTTATATCACTTCAGTAATCTCCACAACGGAACGCCCTTCCGTTGCCTTGGCGGCTCAGCGTTTTCGTCAGTCTTTTTGGTTCCTTCAGTTTTCCCTCCTCTGGAAGTTTTGCCTGTGTTTTTGCTACCTTTGTCTTTTTGAGGAGTGGTCTGCGCAGGCGCGGGCTCCTCTTCCGGATCCGGGGCATGTTCCTCAGGTGTCATAAAACAGTTTCTACACACGTTCTTTTTCCAGGCGCTAGGCTCGAATTTTTCACACGCCTTCGGCTGATCTGATTCTGGTTCCGGTTCCGGTTCGGGTTGAGTTACTTCCTGTATCTTTTCCTTTGCTTTAGCAGCCTCCCCATTGGCTTTTTGTGTGTCCTCATGCTTTGCTTTGCCGTTTTTCTTTTTTAGAGGGTCACCCCACGGACTCTTTTTCTCTGGAATTAAGTCTCTGTTTACCTGAAATTTCTTCTTTGGAGTGACCGCTTCGGTTTTCTTTTTCTTGTCCTCCTTTGGTTTCACTTCCACCTGAACGGGCGCTGGCTCTGCCGGCTCGTGTTCGCTCTCAGGTTTGAAGCAGATATTACACACACCCTTTTTCCACGCGTGTGGCACATACTCAGAGCAAGCCCCCTCCTCTTCGTCCTGGGAGCTCATTTTTCTCTATAAAAGAGAGTTAATTCTGAGTCCAGCGTCTTTAAAAGCTATCAGGGACGTCCGAGAGAATTACCTGATACGAGGCCCAGTCCTGTTAATCCTCTGATGTTTTAATGACTGCCTCCAGGTGGGTAAATGGAGTTAGCGCGGGACGGATCCTCTCTCAAATATGAAATCTGTACACGTCTGGTCCTCGGTAATAAAGCTTAATATTGCACTCAGAGTGGTAAATATGGCGGAATATTTAGAACAGCTTTCAGTTCAGAGCTCCACTTCAAACCTGAATGCAATCCATAGCCAAGAACTAATGCTGCAGGTATGTCGACTATTTTTGGACGGGAGCTTTTCTGTAAAGGTCATGCCATTTGACGTCATCACTTTGCCGGCCTACACGCAGTTCCAAATTATTGTCCTTTACGAGAATTTAATCATCGCAAAAACTCGGCAAAATGAGATTTATAGCACTCGTCATTGGTTTGAAAAAGCACGTACCAGACCCCTCTTGAGGCAGGCGACGGTTTCCATGCTGCTCGTCAGCTGCCTCTGTTTGATCCGCATTGCCATATACGGTAACCTCGTACACATCACGGCCCACCTTGAAACATGAGAGGCGGCAGCAATGGATGAGAGAGGTAACGCAGTCGGCTGCCAGAATTACGGACGGAGCGTTTGCACAGTTACAGCGCAAAGAAGTAGCTAAATGTAATACAGATCGAGAGGCTTATGTGCAACGTTTAACATGAATTTTATCGCGCAAATAACTTGATTTTTAATTTATAAGAACGATGAAGGCATTAGTAATTTTACAGAAACATCAGTGGTGTGATAAATAGTAAGAGAATTTTCTAACCATGTTATAATTTTGCATATTTAACTTTCTTACAAATACACGTACATGTATCTGACGTATGAGTATTACCTTGTCAATACCATCACTCTGAATAAACCTGGATACACCCTATTTATTTTTTCGCGATACTTAATCTACGGCAAAAATAAATCAGCTGTTGATGTTGTTATTCCCGGCGATAGCATTTAACCTTTGATAAACCACTTCCTTACATCTCCACATGAAAGCAATGTGGCACGTGCACCAGGTAAAAAGCTAGAAGAAATACTACACGGAGATGGAATGTGTTTTATATAAAAGCAAACCCTTTGCATTATACAAGTCCAATGTCTAGCTATAAATGCTTTTGGGTTTATTTCCTTCGATCGTCCTTTTTGGCACTTTTTACATTTGTATTACAGTAGTTAT
This sequence comes from Lingula anatina, assembly GCF_001039355.2. The sequence goes on along the minus strand of NW_019773872.1, from coordinate 16,663 downwards.
GTGTTTATTGATTTTTGTCACATTTAGGTGGTGTTCCTTCTCATCACCGATGGTGATTGTATGTGCTTATATTCCGGAAAAAAAATCCTATCACAAGAAGGAACATAAAACGTTCGGTTAGTTTCAGCACGTCGAAAAGATTTTTCTTAAAGTAAGCAGACTAGAGTTTAACCTATAATTAAAGCACATGAGCGTGACTAATCTGCAGTAGTTTTTAGACCAAGCGAAAGCCAGTGAATCATTTCACAAACTACAAACCTTGAATGCTAGCTTCACAACCATTCAAAACATATGAAAGGCAGGTGTAAGAGGAACACATCCATGATTGTGATGTTCACACCAATGAGAATTTCACTTCACTGTGTTCTATCTATAACCCCAGTAAAATCCTTATGAAACAAACTATTGTAGGCCACATAGTACCTCGCATCTAAGACAATCGTACCCTTTTCTCTCGTACCCTTTTTAGATTTGTACTGATGTTTTTTTTCTGGTAATTTGATAGTTGCACGTTTTGGGATGGGATAATTTCTGCCCAACATTGACTTCATCACTCCGCTGAGCTGTGACAGTGCGTAACACAATCTATATGCTCTCTCACCTAACACAATCTACGTGTCTCGCATCTAACTCAACGCACATGCAAATTCCCTGTATAGGCCTATTGTGCATTGCCCAATAAGTTGAAGTATAGTTTAAACCACTGTATTAATAGGGGTCGTACATGAGAAAGATTCTCGCACTGCTATCCTCAGTCCCCGCATCTGCCCTTCCTTTTCCGCCTTCCCCCCCTCTACCCCGCCCATTTTCGCCTTTTCCCCGCCTCTATCCCGCCTTTAATCACCCCTTTACCCCTACTACCAAGCCTCCTTCCACCATTTACATTATACCTGATGACATGTGTGCACAATATAACACACAGAATGTAATACCGAGTACAATAATAACCAACAACTGCTCTCTATGCATTATGCAACACGCCGCTGGGGGCATCTCGGCCCCTGCCGCGTCTACACAGGACTAGCCAGGGCTTTAGGGGTTCCGATCCTCGTTCACAGCTAGATTGCAAGAGGGCAAATGAGCAGAACGATTCACAACTTCTAGTTCCGTATTCGCACTTTCAATGTGAACATGTTACAAAGACGTTATTACTAAAGTGTATTACGTTACGATAAATATTTGTATTATTACTGATGCATCTCTGAAGATCTACTTGACAGATGCCATATATAATCCAAGCTTTCGGCCCCTAGGCCTTTTTCGGGGTTAATACTTTTTTTTACTTAAGATCTATACAGTGAATTGACATGAATCTTCAACATAAATATTTGTAACTCGGGACACACGATATACCTTTCAAGTTTACACCCAGTTCAGTGCGTTACAATAGTTGTCTTTTTCGGACTTAACTTCTTTGCGAGCGCACCTTACATGACCTCCAACTCCATCACACTTGACTGTATTTAACGATGAAAACTACAAAAGGTAAGAAAACACATAAAAAAAAAACTGGGTCACGGGGTGCTAGAAAACAATCCCTTAAATTAAGAAGCGAATTGCAAAAACAAGCTAAGGTCACCGCCAAGACGTGTTGGAATGCCGTTTGAGCTCAGATTGTTCTGTCTGCCGACGTTATACGACTTTATTAAAATAGGCTTTCAGGGCAGAGATATATTTTATAAAACATGGACATAGTTCACAGAGTGACAGACCATGATACATAACAGGGAAATTAGCGAAGCTTTACCTCGTGTGCCGGGTAGTACATGTATGACCGAGTGCCGTAAATACTGGAGACAGGATTGGCGGTCACGGATCTAGAGCTGCCGTATTTACAACTTTCTTTACATGTTATTTCAAGGCGCACCTTGACACGGAAAACATACATATATATAGTTCCAATACAGTAGACTGTTGGTAGTCGTACCGGACACTAGTTCCTGGTCACTTCTGAAGATGTTTCTGCTAGGAGTTTATGTGGTTTGCTTGGCGTCACAAGTAACAGCAGGTACGGTGCTTGCTTACCTGTGAATTAATGGCGTAATATTTCATAGCATTTATAGAGGTTTTATAGACTTCACCGGGGACATTTCTTTCTAAAAAATTATCAGTGGTAATTGAGCGTCAGACAGCGCGGTCTGTAGCACCACCCAGCAAACGCAGAACGTTATTATAACGTTACCATAACGATTATATAATTAAAATATGTTATGGTAACATTATGGCATTGTTCTATGTTTTGCTGGGCAGTTGGAAGGGGATGAATGGGCTGGCACGCAATGAAGTAGCACACTGGCCGCTGAATCTCACCTATTTATTTTGAATGGGTGATTTTTGTGCTATGTAATACTGCATGGATATCGTATACATATAGGGTGAACATCTGGGTTGAATTTTTCTTGGAGGTTCTAAAGGTTTATCTTATCGGCAGCCGCAGTAATTAATGCCGCATTCAGAACGAATTGTTCCGCGGACTGACAGATCCGTGGATCAAATATACTTGACCCATTTGAATGCTTGCCGCTGAACCCCCTAATAGACACTGAATAGATTCCTGGGGATTACGCGGTAAGCTTTCAAGTGGGGTGGCCATATTTGATCCGCCGATCTGTTAGTCTGTGGATCCACTTTGTTTGTGAATGGGGCCTATCTAGGACATTCTACTATTTGTTTACTATGGTTCATTGTGTGCATTGTTCAACATGTGGGTTCCTCGCACTGGGAAGAACTAAGGTGTGTAGAGTTGTGTACATGTTAGTTATTTACATGAAGGCCTTTTTGGGGACAGTAAGCGGATATTGGTAACCTGTTATTGCTGATAAAAACAACATACTCTTTCACCCTGTTTGATCATTTTAAAAAATTGTCCCAGAAAAGAGGAAGGCTATCATTGGTTGTATAACTGCCAAGAAAGTGAATATTCTTGAGAATATCCACGACGTTCTAGCACAGATGTTTTTCAATTGTAATATACGGATAAAACCCGCCAGTCAAAGTAATGTGTACTTACTCGCTTCTTACAGTTTTCCTATCAAGAGAAAATATCCGCTTAGGAACTCTTTAAGATGTCATGTTAAATGGACGTTGGGTATAATGATTTATTTTTACAAATTTTAGAAAGTCCCAGGGAGCGGCTGAAATCTCTGAGTAATGATTACTGGACCTTTCGAATGAAGATAGAGCCATCTGTCGCCACTTTTCTTGGGGACTACAGCTTCAACGGTGATTTACGTAACTACACGCATGCGCAGTTTGATGCAGATAAGGTACATTTACATAATGATGATGTTTGTTTACTTGCTTGTGTGGTTATATATTTTTATATGTTCATCTGTTTGATGCAGCATAGTGGAGTTCGTGCTCATAACCTAAGTCAACAAAGTTCATTGTTAACTCTCATAATTCTTGTTCAGCTAATGCACTAGCTATCGATACATTTTGAAGCCGAATAATAGAAACACTCTCAAGATACAATGTATATTCTACATGCATATATTTGTGTGAAAAAAGCAAACCGATTGGCAAATAACAGTAAATTTCAGTTCAAAAACCCACCCCGACCACCCACCCAAAGGAGAAACAAATAAAAAGATATACTCTTAAATGGATTATTTGCATGATTTCAGGCTCAAACAGAAGACTTCCAGCGGAGGTTGAGAGCTATCTCCCGCAGAGATTTGTCCCGTTCTGACAGAGTAACTTATGACTTGCTGCAGAACATCTTTAAAACATTCATAGACGGATATGAATGGCGCAGGTAGTGTTCATTATTATTATTTTTTTAAATTTTGAAGTAGTCTTTGCCTTGGGTTACATATCAGTCAACAATGAGTCCCTTGATTTAAAAGTTAAGCTTTGTATTTATTGACAGCTACCTACTAGGATGCTTTTTTTACTATGGGCGCTTAAGGTTAGAAAAATAGAAAAATGTTCCTAGGTATTTTTATTTATATCAGAATTTTTCTTTTGTGATACTTGAGTCCTGAAAACATTCCTTGTGCCCATGCATGCGTTCACACCCTACACACTAAAAGGAAAAGCAACTTTCGTTCATTCTCAGAAGACTCGGAAGAAATGAAGTTAAATTGGAACCACCAGCATATTGTTGATAAATTGGAAGAACCGTTTTCTCAGATTGTTCTTTTTCTGTCTAAATTTGTTTCATAGTCCTTGCTTGCGTGTTGAGTAACACAATCGCTTGCCCTGCTCAGGTATTTTAAATTCCAAAGGTGTGCACAAAGAAAGAACTCCTGTCATGTATGTTAAATTGACAAGTAAAGTAATAAAAATAGTCGGAAAAGCATTACGTATTCTGGTGATCGTAGCTCATTATGGAGCTACGCAGTGATACCTAAACATGAATACTTAATTCTCAACGTGTCTGTGTAAAATTAGTTAAATATTTTTTCTTTTAGTAGACTCAAACTGTCCTTAATCACTGGCGTTTTTTTCAGGTATGGGTCCCTAACCCCTGTCAACTTCCTCGAGGGCCCTCACAAGCACTGGGGTGTTCTAATAGACAGCACACCTTTCAACACGGAAACCGATTTCCAAGATTTTCTAAACAGATTGAAAGCGCTCGTCAGACAGGTTTGTTTTGCATGGGAAATTTGTGTAAAATAGAAATATGATTAAATGATAAAATTTGCTGATTTCTTCCACAAAAGAATCCAATTAAAATTTATATCGGGTTATATTGTACATGTATTTTTGCTTTCTTTCTTTGTAGCTCTTCGGTTTCTGTGTAAATTAAAAAAAAATTATGTTTACTGTGCAATGCAAATATATTTTCAGATTGGTGAAACGATAACACTCATGAAGGAGGCCATTCGTTTGGGCAGAACTAATCACCGTGCGTCTATGGTAAGTGCCTGGTAGATAACATGAGTCCATAAGTTGGAACATTTAGAAGATTATCTCTTGCCACCAACGATACAAAGAGGCATTGAAACAATTTTAAAATTCTTGTCTCTCATTTTTGTTATTCATTTAATGGCAAACCTACTTATTTCAGAATCGCGTGCCGGACGAAATCACCAGTCAAATAATAGATGTTCCGATCCAAAACTCAACATTCTTCAAACCTTTCCAAGGCAGATTAAACGACGCACAGAATATTTCAGACGCCACAAAGTAAAATTGTTTTGACACTGACGGGATTATCGTTACAAATAAATATAAATGTGCATAGCTTCTTAACGTAATCTGTCATTTTAGCCCCCATACACCTGTTACTTTAAAACAGACAATGATAATTCAACTTAATATGCTTCGCAGCTCTTGTTTTTGTTTTGATATTCCCCGTTACGAAATATTCACTGAATAGTTTGTGTAAGGCAAGCAATGATATACGTGTATCAACCGGTAAAATGTGGTCTGCTTTTACACGAAGGTTACGCCTGCGCATAGATGCTGAGGACATCATTGGGACAATGGTGGTCCCTGCTTTTCGAAACCTGTCCGACTTTATCTCCCAGGTAAGTTAATATGAAGTCATCACCCAGGTAAGTTAATGTGAATTATTTATCACGTAGGTAAGCAAATCTGACTTTATCATCTACATATAGGTACCGGTAAGCTAATATGAATTAATCGCTCACTCAGGTTAGTTATTCTGAATTCGTTACCCATGTAAGTTAAATGACCACTGGTAGAAAAAATTCGGTACCAGCGCAATATCATATCGCGGCACGCGGCACAATGATCTACGCTGGTGTTTTTTTTAGGAAAAAGTTATATCATTTTTATATAATAATTTATAATACTGATGCACCTATGAAGATCTACTATAAAGATGTTATATGTAATATGTTATGTTTTTATAGTAGATCTTCATAGATGCATCAGTATTATAACTCATTTACTCCTTTAAGATCTATACGGTGATTTGACATGAATCATTTTGATATAACTCGAGCATTGTTTATGCTGCAGGAATATCTGCCCAATACGAGGCAGGGCTATGGAGTAGGTTCACTCGATAATGGCACAGCTTATTATGAGGCCGCTTTGAAGTTTTACATATCGACTGATCAGACCCCGCAGGAAATTCACAAGCAAGGACTTGAGGAGGTGGAGCGAATTTCTGCACTCATGATGGAGGTAAGTTTATAAAATTCCATTGAAATTGCCAGATTATTTATTTATCTATTTTTTTGGTTGTTCGTTCGTTCTGTATTTATTTATTTATTTATTTATTTATTTATTTGTCTGTCTTTTGTTTGTTTCTTAATTTATTCACTATTTTTCTATAATCATTAATGTTCATTACTGGTTAAGCATTTGTGAGAGATGGAAGCAATGTATATTGTGACGAGACAGCAGGGAAGAACAAGTGATGTACAAATGTTGAAACCAAAGAACTGTTGATATTTTCAGATAATCAAAGAAAATGGTTTTAATGGCACTATCCGAGAATATATTTTAAGCCTAGGGAAGAATCCAGAATTTTACTTCAACACTTCAGTAAGTATATATATATATATATATACCTTTTGGATCTACTATATCTATCGTTTTTTAGATTAATGTACGATTATCTTTCCTCATGCACTGTTTTAGTACATACTGTTAAATTTCTATTTGACAGCACATATTGGTGATTTTATACTTACTGAGGAAGTAATTAAAAACATTATGCGCTTTGCGGAGACAGTTGAGAACATCCACATATTTATCTTGAATTTCATGTCCATTCATTGTCCCGTTCTTCATTTTCAAATCTCCATACGTGCAAGATAATCACTCTGACGTCATTGAGCGGGAAGTTTGACAGACGTTTACGGAATCCGTGGCTCCATATAAGGGCAGCAGTCAAGTATCGATATTTGGAAATGAATAATCGGGCCCGCACTGGCTAAGAAACTCAGAATAAGAGCGCATTCCCAGAGATTTAGATCGATCCAACTAGATAGACCTAACTCCCTGGGGGTTCACGCTAAATTGCTGTCAGCGGACAGCGCACGGAATTTAATTACCCCCTTACAGCTTTTAGAAGGCGGGACAGACCTTTAAACCGGCTAAGCTGACAGTAATCTAGTGAGAGTCCCCACGGGGATAGATCGATCTAAAATCTGTGGGAATGGGGTCTTACTCTGTCTTTTATTTAGGAGGAATTGTTAGCTTTTGTGGAAGACATAGTGGAAAACAGAATTCAGCCAAAACTTAAAGACCTCTTCAAGATAGACCCTGGAATCAAACTCGAGTGAGTTGCGAACAGTCACTGTTGTGATGCATGTACTGTACTTGTACATGTTAAATTAATGGTTTTAGGCGGAAAAATTAACTCAATGAAAACTCAGCGTTTTATTAATATAGCGTTTCCTTCTTTTATAACGCACCAAAAAGACTCGCTAGTTTGCCATTATGTATGTGGCAAAGGTTGCTTTATATTTTAACTCTCTTGATGTATATTTTATCAGAATACGCCCCATGCCGTCCAACGGGCCAGCTGCGTATTATTTCAACGGAAACGAGGCTGGCAAGCCCGGTATTTACATGGTGAACTTGTTCAAACCCAAAACAAAGTGAGTAATAAGGTGAATGATTATGCCATGAAAACGAAGAAATTTACATTAAGTACACTTTTTTTATATTTGTTTAATTTTAACTATACACTGACTATACAGCTGGCTGCGCACATGTGTCAAATCTGCCTATCATCTGAGCTTGTTGTACCAGTACAAATGCACGACTTGAGTTACATATCATATTAGTTTTGACTGGGCAGATCTATACGATGTAAGATATTGATGTATCATATCTCGCACACACGCGCGCGCGCAATTGGTGATTTTCTGAATCATACCAGCTGCAGGGGCACGTATTGTGCCCAATGGAGTCTAGCCTTCATCTTGAAGATACCACTATGTTCAATTTCAATGTTGATTTCTATACTAGTGTACTGTGTCCTGCAACTACTGACAATTCTTATTAAGTATACAGTGTATTTCTCTCTGCAGACTGAAGCTGGGGTTCATGGCGCTTTCATTGCACGAGGGGAACCCGGGACACCATATGCAGGTACTCTAGTGTTTAATGCATGTAATCACTGACATCTCCGTCCACGGAAGTGTGACGTCACAGGCAGTAAGTGTGACGTCATAACTGTTTATTAGATCAGAAAGTGAACACGGAGATAACTTTGGATAAGAGTAATTAATATGCGTAATTTTTGCCATGTGGATATTATTGGAGTTGCTTAAGAAACTGGTGGTAGTAGTAATATATATGCATTACAGCAAATGTATACAACTCTCTACCTTCTCTCTCTTACTGCAAGTACAGGTGGGAACCTTTAAATCATCTTTGTTTTAGATGAGTTACGCACTAGTTGCTAACAAGGATTTACCCAAGTTCCGCCGAAACCCATTAATTGACATGTACAGCCGGGCCCCCTTTAACTTTCCCTTCTACACAGCATATAGCGAGGTAAGTAGTTTTTTTATAACACTGTACATTATACACGAAGATACGGATATACATTGTATTCTCTGTCCATGCCGATTATTTGCTTTTGGTTTTTGTTGTTTTGTAAATATACAGGTACTTGCCAAACCCATGCGTCAGTCAAGTTACTCTCTATATCAGTTACGTCAGGCGCATACCGAAACACTCACACACACACACACACACACACACACACACACATCGATGAAAAACAAAAAAAATTCACGCATTTGCATTCAGGCGTTTGATAAAGAAACTACATGTATAACACCCTTAGAACGATATATTGGCGCCTCAGTAAAAATCCCCTGTGCGACAGATTAGTTGTATGGGGCACCAATGTCATTCCAAGGGCGCCCCTGTTTTTGTTAAATCTAAACAAGGCAACGCAAAGTACGTTGATGATTGTATATTCTCTTACAGGGCTGGGGTCTCTATGCGGAGTACCTGGGAGAGGAGATGGCGGCATATAAGGATAACAACGAAATGTAAGCCAATCTCTAGATCAGTTTTAAGTACCAGTCTTTGTATGAATCAGAAAAAATGACACAGGCATTGGAACATTATCCTCTCTGTTTTTTTTCAGTTTAAGACAAATGAATACGTTGATAATAGGAATAATAGAACAGCTATTGAATTTATGATATATTACACTTTTTATTACATTCTATGCTTTTATCACAATTTATAACATATCATTTCGTTAAACAGGATTGGTCGCTACTCCTATGAAATCTTCAGAGCGGTGCGTCTTGTGGTGGATACTGGTCTCCATGTCATGGGGTATCGGCCTCTCTCTCTCTCTCTCTCTCACACACACACACACACACAAACTACCAGTACAAACGTCGACCTCGTGTAAAATGATCAATATGCTGACGCCAAAGTGCACAACTCCCTTAATTGTGTAAAATGTAACGGCAAACCTAGTGTTCTCTACTAGATGTAAAGTAACCAACCTCAGACCATTTGCGGCATAGATAAAATAAATTTTACACAGAATTAGGTTTAGAGTGAAGAGAATATGTTATGTAAAAATTTAATAATTTATTAGGTTTATAGTGAAAAGAATATGTCAGGTAACAAGTTCATCAGGCAATTTACATAATTGGTACTGTCATTTATTTTACCTTCTAGTTGGAGTCGCGACCGGGCCATCCAGTATTTGGCCAACTACACCGAGATGTCCTTAGAATCGGCCGCCATAGAGATCGATCGCTACATCACGTGGCCCGGCCAGGCATGCGCGTACAAGATCGGCGAAATGAAACTGAAAGAGCTGCGGCGCCGTGCTGAAAAAGCACTAGGTACCGGTACAGTTTATTATTAATTCAGATACAGTGGTAGTGTTAAGCTCTTGGGAATAAATAATATTTAACTTTAATTGTCTTAGTCTTAATAAGATGTCTGCATGCATTTTCAGGGATACCGCTCAAAGGGCCTATAGTTGAAAAATTGCCAGTTTGTGTCTTTTGTAGGCTCAATCGTTTACATATACATATGCATGACTTACTGTTTGTAGTTTCTGCAAAACTCTTATGACGCCATTCTTTCCTTGAAGGGTCTAAATTTGACATCAAAGAGTACCATCACCAGGTCCTCTCAATCGGAGCGGTGCCACTCCATTTGCTAGAACAGCAAATTGATGACTGGATATCTGCTACGGTCAGCAGCGCGGCCAAGACAAGCCCTGGTGTGGGTGGCGGCATATTGCTCACTTTTGCTGTTCTTGGAGTGTTTCTACTTAAACAAGATAATCTCATTTAGAAATAAACACCGGACAGCCATCAGACTGTTTTTTCAGTCAGTGCGTGGCAAGCGTAGCCTCTTTCAACATCGTATAAACATGTATGGTGTTTCTTCGGTACACTTGCTTAGAGAGAGGCGCTCAACCTTGGGCAAACCCTTCAATAGAATTAGACTGTATTTTCCCGTGTCCCAGAACGCAAACACATACACAGCTTAGCAAGTTTTCATGCCTTGTTCTACATTTTTTAAAAAAATATACTAATATTATGTCATAATAGTTGAACAGTATTTTAATATGGGCGAATTTTTACAAATTACTAAAACCGCTAATAAAGACTTCCTTGAGGAAGTTTATATAATTTATGTACTATTTATTTAAAAAAAATGAAATAATCATAACTAGAAAAGCACTTAATGAGCGCACACCTCCGCCAAGAACCCTGCATTGCTGAATTGTGGTAGTTGAGATCACATCCATTGCACGAAGTATGCAGCTGCGCACGCAGCTATATACATCCTTAAATGGGATCGGAATGAGAGTAGTGATTATGCAATGCGCGTGCAGTACAAAGTCAATTAGCGGACCTTTGAACTGGAGGGACAGATAAATACATGGAGATCAATTTACGATCAAATTTTTGAAGAAAATGCAGTTTTAAAACTTTTTTGGCTGAACGAGAGATTAATTTGGTCTATAACTTGGCCTGTCGACTTTGTTTTAGGTGTATAAGAAACTAGTAGGGGCCTAGAAGTAACTGGAAATCCACGCTCGCTTTATATATAACTTTAATCCAGGCGCCTAGGATTACGTCCAATGAATACTGATTGCACATTTAGACAGACCTGTATCACTGAAATGATATACGGAGTACTTAAAATTTGCATCTTTGTCTGGTCCTCTGGCGACGAATGTCGTAATTTATGTCCCATGCTCGGTAACCGTCAATACTCTGGTATCCTGTTTTGTATAGAACAGGTTTCAAGGGCAGAAGCAGGATTCTGAAAACTGACCTCAGTTGCTCGAAAGAAAATGAAAAAAGAAGAAAGTGACAGACTATTTCATCCCCCCGGCTTCCTGTCATTATGTTCTTTGTTGTCTGTCTACCCTGGACTACTTAAAATACCAGTATGTATCTGCAGGTATTGTAGTTGTTCATTGTTTGTGATTTCCATTGCATCATTAATGTCAAATGCCGTCATGCAAGAAACTTCGAATATCTGTAGAATGAAATTGTGGCGCCCTACAGGCGGTGAGACAAAATCTGTCTGTTTTAAAGTTTGCATATACTGATACTGGGCACTAATGAATAATGGCGTAAAGACTATACGGTTAGTTGTACATGCATTAATACATGAGACGGCTAGGCATCATTCCATGTTATTTTAAATTTTGACCAACAGATTAAGACCCCATACACACACAAACACACACACACACGCACGTACACACGCGTGCACACTCACACACACACACTTGTAATAATAATAATAATAATAATAATAATAATAATAATAAGCTTCTTATATAGCGCCTTACATGCTACCATAAGGCAACTATTAATGGATAATATAAATAAAATCGTTGTACACGCACACATGTGCACGCACACATGCACACACACAGGGAAAAAAGGGTTGTGGTGAACCCCTTACTTTTTAAGTTTAAGAATTCATGAAGAATTGGCATGCAATCACCACTAGTGTAAAGAGCTGTAAGCTACGATGAGAAGATGAGATAGGAAGCGAAATCCTACAGAAACCAAGAGAGCAAATTTAAACATACGAAAAAAAAAAAAAAAAAGAACAGAGCTAGCTGCTACTGAACTGATTGCCTGCGAATGTTGTAAATGTGAATAACGTGAGCGGTGGATGTAAATTTAGCAATGAAAATGAGCAGAATTAAGAGACGTGAAGCGAGAAATTGAGGTGATTACTCACTGAAGTACTCCTGCCAGTTACGCTGTAATAATTACTTTTCTGGTTTAGGATTTATATTGCTGTTACAGAAATGACTTAATGCCTCCTAGCTACAGTACATTGTACTTTTATCCACTTCGCTGCCATGTTTTACCAAACTCTGCAGAAATAGACGAATGCGCTGCCGTCAGTTCTGGTTGCGCTCACCGTTGTTCAAACACCTTCGGTGGCTTTCAGTGTAGCTGCAACGCTGGGTACACCTTGGACGACAACGGCAAGACTTGCAATGGTAACTGTGCAAACATTGTGTTACATAGACTTCTCAAAGAACATGCTGTGAAAGCTGTATGTAAAGGTAGTGTGCGGAAGGTTTTCAGGTCGGGGGAATGGGGATCGGGGGTTCCGAAAGAAAACCGCGTCTTTTTGACTAGAAAGTGTCCGTACCAAAATTTGATCAAGTTGAGTCAATAATGTCATAAAAGGTCCACGTTTTCTGAAAAGACCACCTTTTTACCTTGCTGGCGACAGACCTGAACAATCTATACTTTGCAGACACTTATTACTGCATTGTGTGCAGGGAAACACGGCGTATGCTGTAGAACCTTTTCCTTTAATGTGTTATTTATTTAATTTTTATAAATTTTAATATTTGTAAAATTTTATTCAAAACTTTTTCTGTTTCATCAAATTTAAATTTCGATTTGTAAATAAAAGTATTTAAGGTACAAAACAGCCTATTTGAATGGTCATTTTTTACATTTTTCATTTCAAATTATTTTTTTGCTAAACAGAAATTGGTGAATGCCAGCAGAGCATGTGTTCTCATTTTTGCACAAACACAAACGGATCTTTCACCTGCACTTGTCAGGCCGGCTATTTGCTGAATGCAGATGGGGTCACATGTGATGGTAAGAGAACGATAGATGGCGTTACGCATAATTGTATGTGATTGATAAATGGCGTTACATAGTGTTATGGTGGTGGTGGTGGGGGGGGGGGGGGAGATGACACACTGAGGCACACTGAGTGGTATATGGATACTTGACGGTATGACGTCACAATTTATTTAGATAACAAGCTAAGTGGTATGTGGACACTTGACTGTATGACACCACAATTTATTTAGCTTCTTCACACCTGCAGTTCCAAAGGTTATGAATGCAGAATTCTGAAATATTTACAGAATTGACATTTAAGATGGATATTTTTCCAAATCGTAATTAATCAGTTTTTTCCTGTTTTGCTGACTGATAAATGAAAATGAAAATTAAAATCGTGTTTTAATGTGTTTTAATAACTTTTAATTATATCTTTGTTGTCCTTGTGACATAAGTTCATTAATTGAAGTCGCCAGTGAAGCAAACAAAAATACATTGCCTATTCTAAGTCATACGACAACCATTGACAGCGAAAGTTTGGATCTCCATATTTTTTCGCCTTTTTGTCGCCTTTAAAAGAGTTACACTCCCCACAAGGGCCTCGCATGTCAGTGTCTAGTCACAGCAATGGTCGCTGTTACGCCGGACCTCATCTTGCTGCTACCAGAGATTTCAAGCGGCAAGGCATTCCCTGGGATAGGTTTTTAGAGTTTAATCTGAAATAAAATTACAGGCAATGGTCAAAACTTGTCCAATTTGGTTCAGTTTGTTGTAGGCCATTGATTCGGCGAGATATGTCCTACCCACATATTGTTTAATGGTTCAAAAATGGCGATATTGATAACCAAAGTAGCTGCTCATTCCTTTGGTTCTGTAAGTTATCTGCTATTAAAAGTGCTCTGTGTTAACCGACAATCTCAATGTGCAACCTAAAATTGTTCCTTAGGTGCCCCCCCCCCCGGTATCAAATGATAGTCAAGTGGTTCCCAGATTATCTTTTTTTTCAATCTGGTTCGGGTTTTCATCGGTGACCTCTATCGGTGCACCAATGTGGCATCCACTCCAAATACTGACGCTGTCAATGACCCTAGTCACTGTAGAAACGGCAAGGCCTCTTTAGGATGTTTGTAAACTCTGTTTTGACCAGTTGAGCGGTACAGGTGAAATCTGACCTCAATATGACAATAAAGAAAGCCATGCGGTTTCAATGTTTTACCCAGAAACGGTCATGGTCCCCAATTCGTTAGGGAAACGGACGACGCTGTTTTACTGTTTACTGTGGCGTCCTAAGAGGTCGTTTGGTATCCTGACCTGCTGAAACTAGTTTAGTGTTCGCTAAGGGCCTTGAAAAACGCGTTTTTTGACTGGTTGGTTTTTGTTTAGTTATTGCAAAATATCCAGAAGGACAGTGAGTCTTGTGCCCTGGTGGTAAGATTTGGATATTGCATGCGAAGTTTAAAATTTTTCGATGCAGTCGTCGCCGACATATGGATCCTTTTTTTACAGAACCATGCTTCGCCAAAGCCAAGCTTTGACCAGCCCAAAGGAGCACTACCCAATTAAATCACTGCATATGACGCAATGCAGCAGTGCAACAGTCAGTAAATTGGTAGCGACACACCTAACTACACACTTCTTCAGTCAGATAGCTTATATGAGATCTGAGGTTTTTTTTTTTTGAAAAAAGAACGCATTTTACAAAGGTATACTTTTGAAACTGAGATATTCCGTATTAAATGTCAAGTCTGTATATGCAAACAAAACATATTTGGTTTCAATATTACTTCAGTTGGGTATGTGTTGGACAGAGGCAATTAAATGGCGTAGGATATGTAGACCTTCATGTACTACAATGTACATGTAGGCCTACATATCTTGCTTTTATGCATTACAGATGTAGATGAATGTAGCACCAATAACGGAGGCTGTGCACAGGTGTGTAACAACCTACCTGGTTCCTTCCAGTGTGAATGTAGCTCGGGATACCAGTTTGGACAAGACGGTATTACGTGTGAAGGTAAGTGCACTTCCATAAAACACTAAGTGACGCTGCTACCTCGTGACGCAATTTCGACGTCATGCTGACGTCACAATAATATATTGATGCCTGCACTTTTGATTTTTAAAAATTAAGTATTATTACTGATGCATCTCTGAAGATCTACTTTACAGATGTCATATATAATCCAAACTTTCGGCCTCTAGGCCTTCTTCGGGGTTTATGAAAAAATAGTGAAAAAACAAACTCCTACGATACGAGACGGCGGTGATGTGTTAAAGACACGCGATGTCACGAAAGCGTGCTTAACGTAAACAGCGCCAAGATTACGTTAAACACGCTTTTGTCACCTTTATTCTGTTACCTTCCTTACGATCTAATGATAAAACAGTTTATTCTGCCCCTTTCTCCAACCCATGTGATTCCATCCTATAGTTGTTATAAATATATATATTGTCTTGAAGAAAAGGATGTATCCATCCTGAATGTTTCGGATAATTGCATGCATTTGTTGTCCTCTTTGTTTAATAACACCCATCTCTACTTGTTCATTATTTCAGATATAAATGAATGCAACTCGTTCAATGGAGGGTGCCAAGACATTTGCGAAAACACCATTGGATCCTTTGTGTGCAATTGTAGCAGTGGGGTACTCGACAGCGACGGTTTGAGCTGTGACCGTAAGAATATTTCACAATTCTTGGTCATATTTTCATTAAACCACTCTACTCTATCAGATCAGTGGCTTCCAGTTTCTTTTGGGTTTTTAGTAACTTTGGCTTTACTAAAACTGAATGTTTCAATATTGAGGTGCAAGTTTTTCAAGTTCATATTTTTGAATAATTGTCTATTTCGATAGATACATGGGTTTTCGCTTTATACGAATACAGCGTATATCCATCATTGTTAGGGGTTGATGACTTTACAGATAGTTTTATTGTAATTGGATGCCGCGGTAATTAGGTGCTCATACAATATGATATTTATTCAATTCAAACTTGCATGATTCCTGTAATTTTTCTGCCACAGCATACTCAACCTCACCAATCGCGGAACCAAGCGTGTTCCAACTGAACAGCATAGCGCGAGAACTTCTGCCACAAAGGTGCGCTGTCGTCACACTGACTCGTTGTACAGAGAGCGCTGATGTAGAAGTCCGTATTTCATCCACAGATGAATGGTACAAGTTGAACTCTGACCCCAACGTCATCTTCACGCTTGGTATCGTCTTTGTTGAAGTGCACGACATTGTCAATCACGGGTATGGGAATACGCAACCCTAATGGTAACTTCATGATGAAAACGGGATCTTTGACTTATGACAAATCGGACGGAACCGTGCTGGCAACTGACCGAAACAATGATTGTCTTTCATTCAATCTAACGTCGAAAGATGTGTTTGACTTTCTAACATCCGGATCTTATAGTTAAGGAGATAAACGTACACCATACAGCGTCGGAGTTAACGTTCTGGAATGGGACTGGGGCTGCTCGGGTTGAAATAGGGCACCCGGATTATCGATTGAAATAGCATCCAAACTGGCACTCTCCCTGACAAGGTATAAAGTTTCCATTTGATCCACCACTGACCAACGAAGCTTCTGTGGCTCCGTGGTAACTTCGTCGCCTTCTGCGTGAGCCTACCCTTGTCCACGGGTTCGAGACCCAGCGC
>NW_019773871.1:0-37960 GCF_001039355.2 Lingula anatina | reverse complement strand
GATGGTTTTATATTTGGCTGTCCGTTTACATGATGGCAGTAATCTTGTGTTCTTATTTCTTCTGTAGTCTCATCTTAGGGTATATGGAAAAGAAGTTTCATCATTATATGGTTATCCTCGTGGTTTGTTGTAGCAGTGCTATGCTAGAATACACGGCAATAATGGTCATTGGACGGCCTCTGGCAAAAGTGTACGATTTGCCTTTCTATATACGAAGGGCACTGGGCTTTATTCTAGGTGTCACAATGGTCTATTTTATGAACTGGGCGGTCGCTATTCCTCCTGGAGAATTTATTTTAGATCAGGTGTTGTCTGTTGGAATTGTTCTTGCATACGAGATTTGGGTCTTTTGGCAGGTGAAACAAGCAATGGCAACGGGTATTGATTTAACCAAAATTAGACTGGCAAAATCAAAATATGAGAATGGAGTTTCAGGTATGCGTATTAAGTTTGTGTTAATTGACTGTGGAGGACAAGAAGAATATCATTATTTCCATCATTTATTCATACCAAAGGACGCTGTATACATCATTGTATTTAACTTTAAAGAAGCTAAAAGACTTAAAGACAGCAACGAATTATGCGTACAATTCAAAAAGCTTCGCTATTGGTTAAACTTCGTGTTGGCCCATACCGATGAAGATTACAAAATTCATAGGCCTATCTTCATTGTTGGGACACACAGAGACAGCGTGGATAAGGAGGTCAGATACCAGATTTCAAAGGAATTGACAAATTCTTTTGAACAAGAGGATATCGACAAATATATTTCCTGGAATAAGGACTCCCTGATATTTGAAGTAGAAAATTCGGGACAGTGCAAAAGGGACGTAGGGGGAAAGCATCTCAGAAAGCAAGTGGCGGGAATCGCAGTTTTAAGGAGACAAAAAACCGAAATCAAATGGCTGAAGTTTTCGAAAATCATGCCAGAGTTATCTCCAATAATAAAGATCTCAAAACTGAAAAATGCTGTCATTGAGAAAGGAGTCGTTAAAGACGATAATGACTTTAAAAAATTTGTCAAATACTTCAACGACAGGGGGGATATTCATTGTTGCGACAGTGATGGTGGCGACTGTCAAACAGGGTTCGTCGTCCTGCGTCATGGGCAGTCATGGTTTGTAGGCTTGTTTTTGGAAATTCTAAAGATGATAGAGAGAAAAGAAAAGAAGATAGGCATCTTAAGTGAAAGTACTATGGATCAAGCATTAAACCATAGAATTGAGAGCCTTTCTGAGTGCCAATCACTGGCATTTGAAGAAACAAAACATTTAAAAGACATTTGTGGTAAACTTCTTGAAGAAAGTCACTTAATCGTTAAGGTCCCTTGCAGCCCGTACTATCTCGTGCCATTTCAGTTGCAAAGTGCTAGTCAAGAAGACAAACATAAACTCTGGAATTTATCGCCAGGTCAAGAAATTGCATTTGGTTTGGACTTTGGAGAATTTGAACCAAAGCCAATTTTCTGGAGGCTTACATCTACTGTGTTAAAAATGAGCGGAGACAAATATTTCAAGGAAAAAACTTTCGGCAAACTGCGTTCTCTAATTTTGCCGTCTTTACAGAGCCATCCACAGGAATCAAGTACAAACTTGAGTTGAAATCCATTATTACACAAAACGTGATTTTGTTTACTACAGGTGCAGACCCTTATTTACCAGCAGGTGCCATAGAACAACAAACTTACGAGGTCTTCGCTAACCTTCACAAACAATTGAATTATATTTGCAATACATCTTTCCCTGGGCAGAAATATTCTGTGGGACTAGTCTGTCAGATACAAGGCGTACACACTTGCAACTGGCACGAAAAGGTGAGCGAGTCCTGTTACTTATGTTTTGATTTCATGGTCTATAATTGAGGAAACAACTCATATTTTAAATGTACAATCAAATGTTTGCCTTTGAAAAAATTAGTGTTATTGACAGAGGTATAGTTTAACATTCAATCGCCTCTTTTCCTAATGCTGATTAGATTAGGATAACAATAGATAGAGTGATATAGGAGGATGTGTATTACTGTTGTTTTATCTGCAGGGTCACGTTCACATGTGCCATCTGGGAAACAGCAAATCTGGGTTCGAGTTATTTGATGAAATTCCTAAGGGAACACCTGCCGTTTGTAACTGTGATGCAACCTTAAAGATGAAAATCTACCTGCACTTTGGCAAGGTAAGCAATTATGGTTTACAATTCAATTACATTAATATGATTTGTATTTTTGTCGATCCCACAAGCAGCACATTTTGATAACAAACAGTAGTGAGTGAAAATTTTAACAAAAAGATGAGGTGATTGCTTTACAAAACATGTTGGTCTGCTGACACAGAGTCCTTTTGTCATTACAATGAAAATCTCATTTTAGAAGCCCCAGGAAACTGAAAGACAATTCGAGAAGCTAAGAGAAAATTGGACAAAAATTGAAGAAGACCTCGAGCCTAAAGATATCTTGTCCTCTGTCGTCGCCGATGGCGATGGCGATGCCGATGCCGATGCCGATGCCGGCGCCGTGCACTTTCCTTGTAAACACGATAAGTGGAGGGCAGTTTTACTTTTTGGCTTTATATTTACAGAGCTGATGAATATTCATAAAACGCAGGTCAAGTTCGAAAATCAGCATGATCGGGCCATTATTGTAGAAGTTATNCAGACACAGCAGGGTCTCCCAGCCCCAGAGACATCAGTGCCTTCGCAGCAGCAGTTGGTTATGAACCCCTTGGTGTCCCACCAGACACAGCAGGGTCTCCCAGCCCCAGTGACATCAGTGCCTTCGCAGCAACAGTTGGTTATGAACCCCTTGGTGTCCCACCAGACACAGCAGGGTCTCCCAGCCCCAGTGACATCAGTGCCTTCGCAGCAACAGTCATTTATGAACCCCTTGGTGTCCCACCAGACACAAGGTCATCCAGCCCCAGAGTTTTCAGAATCTATTATAAATACAAATACATATTATATCTCTCAAAACATTCTACAACAGAGTGGAGATCAGAAATTGGTGGCTTCTGCGCCGCGTACCGTTTTACATAGGTATATGCCTTTGGAGGTTAAAGACAACTTAGAGGGCATTTTGAATAACCCAGAAGTATGGAGGGCCGTTGCTGAGGAAGGTTGGAGAGACAGTGAAGGAAACAGTGAAAACATCTGAAATAAAGGGCTTAATTGATGAAGTTAAAGTAAGTTTAACTCCACCCATTTAGCGTATTGGCCGGAAGTTTGAAAGATGCCTAAAGAGTACTTTAATTCTAATTTGAATGAGCCTTTTTATGACATTAAATAAACGGTAGAAATGTAAAATGCATATTATCAGAATATAGATTTTGCAGGTCTTTGTTAATATAAAGCCAGTTTTAGGCTATATTTTTGTAAGTACCGTGTGTATTTATTTTTCAGGAAGCAAGGAGGCGGGAGGCTGAATACCAAACTCTTCGCAAAAATTTGCATTCCATGGCAAATGCTGGATTGGAAATTAATAAACTGCTAGATTATCTTTATTCAGAGAGTATCATTAGTGAATCAGACATGGAAGAAGTCAATCGCCGACAAACATCATCAGATAAATGCAGTGCATTATTACATAAGGTATTGAACTGCCCATTGGATAAGGAACCTGTGAGGCACCTGCGAAAGTGGTTTGCTGACCGGGACCGTTACGATCTGGCGGCTCTTCTTGCAGTGAAACCAGAGGATGTACATGAGATACCAGTGCAGTATATGCGTGGTGCCCTAAGACCTGAAGGATGCCAGGATTCACATCTAGCAGTTAGTCAAAGTCAAGAAGATGCTTCATAATATTTCACCATACCAGTGTACTATATTTACAGTGTGTGTGATAGATCACTTTTTTGAGAAAAAGTTTTCAGATTTATGCAAAAATCCATATATTTGTGTGTTAACTGTTATAGTTATGTAGATCATGTTTATATGACAGTGTATAATTCATTTCAGTATTTCGTAGTATTATATATACCCTTACGATCATAGTGGTAAAAAGGAATAGAAATTCCATTTTCCCTAATATTAATGTAAACATATGTGGGCACCAATCAAAGTAACACCGTTTAAAGGTAGACACACAGATGTACATTGGAAATGAAAATAAAAGTGGTGCTCTGAGAACCACATTTTATTTTTTGACCGATTTCGAATTCCATTAGACAATCAAATGATTTTATTTAAACTATGAAAACAGTGATGAAATTGCAAAAATGGTGTTTAGAGGGTTGCTGGAAGTCTCTACCTGTACAGCCAGGCAGCCACTGGCTCAAACGGCCATGATTTTCCCAAACATTAGACGTAGATTCGTTTTCAAAATGGGTCTACCGCTCTATCAAAAATATGGCAGGAGAAGGCGGCATGTAGAAGGGTACAAATAACACGTTTATACAATGGCTTTTACAGTTTTAGCCTCATTAACGAGGCAGAGCGATATATACAGTATATGCTTTGTTAAAATTTAGGAATATTCAAGTATTGATTTCAGAGTATTATCCGACTTCACTAGCTTGTGTCAATATAGCGCCACATCAATATCTGATGCAAAGATGCTTTTTGGAATAAAGACAAATGCATCTGTCTTTCAGTTCACATTTTTAGATAGCTTGACATTTATTTTTGAACATAAAAGATTTATGAGATGACACCAAACCTGTAACCTGATAATTTTCAATATTTTCAAGGTGTATATTAGCGTTACGATCAGCGTCTACTGATATTACTGATAACATCAGGCAGTCTTGTCTTATATATAGAATTTATGTCAGAGTTAACTACTGAATACTTGCTTTCTCATATCATTTCTCTATGTTTTGATGTAAATGAGATGAAACGCTCTGTGGGTTGACCTTGCTTGGTCCTAACGATATTTGATTGTAAATATGTGAGTGCACGTGCGCGAGGGTGTGTAATTGTCTGAAACAATATAAGACGGTTTCTTTTTGAAATGATTTGTGTTGTTATTATAATGCCTCTTAAATAAGTAGTTATGTTTAAATCAATTTAACCTGATGAAAAGTCTCTTCCTGGAGGTTATGATGAACACATCCATTTAGCACAACTAACACATTGCTGACTGTTAGAGGTATGTGACAAGAAAAGGATTCCGTTAGGAACCAGAGTCCGACCTCCATTACTATACATGTCACATATACTACTACTGATACGCCAAACCCTCAACCACACTAATCATATGGGACCCCAGACATCCAGTTTTTATACTACCATTCTTGTTACACCTGGTATGTGTCGACTTGCAAAGACACGATGATCAGTATATGTGACCGGTTTCATCAGTATCTATGTTGTGCAGATTTTTTGTCATAACTTTATTAGTGTATAGTTAATATACAATTATGGGTATAGTTAATATAAATATGTGTATAGTTTATCTAAAAATATAATTAGTATATGTGAATGAATAAGATAAAATTAAACATTGATTTTAAGGATTAAAAGAGGAAGAAGAAGCAAAAAATAAATTGGAGCTACAATATGTTGGGACTTCAATGATCGAGTTCAGTCCTACTGTCGAGAGGCTGCCAAGCAGGGACAAAAAAAAACGAAATGAAAACCGTTTCCTACACCAGTCCGGTGGTGATCGATCAGTCGATCGATCAGTCATTTCTCGCCAGGGGGGCTATCAACCAAACACTTTTTGGTGCGCTACAGCTTTTTGTGGCAGTATGAAAAAAAATGTTTGCACGACTCATTTTCAGTGTTGTGAAGCAAATCGATATTTGCACAGGTAGCATTAGCACAAAAAATTGATTTTTTTTCAGACATTGATCTAGCCTTAAGGATGCCTGAATAATGAGATCTATTGCCAAAACATCACAGCCATTAAAAACGTTCATTTTCTCTTTGCCCGCGTCTTCATTGACATTTTCGAGGACATGTCGGCATTTTAACAATCTGTTGAGGTCAGTAATGCATCTTTGCATTCAGATTAGGATAGCTAAACCCGTTGCTGAAACAGACACGTCTTGTGGTGTGGTAAGAACTGTAAGTAATTATTAAACGGAACCATTTAAGACTATAATTCTTTATAACTTATCTCAAAATTTGATGTATTTGACAACTATGTAAAGCCTTGGCAATTTGTCGGACTGCTTAAAACAACCCAACGGATCATACCTTTAAAACTTTAACAAATGGCCATCGTTGATATGGGAAAATCTCGATTCTACGACGACCCTCCGGGAGAGATTTATGTCTTTAATCTAAACATAATGCAAAAACTCACCTCATATCAATCGTTTTGTTCACGTTTGACAGCTTCGCAATTCCGTAGTCATGTGAATCTATGCTCCAATAATTGATTAACACCAAAATGGAAGACGAAAATGAGGTACAGCAAGTCGACATGTTCAGACCATGGGGAGCAAATACTGGGACGTTAAGCAGGAGGATCATTGGGACAAGTGTTGATCTGCTTCACAAATATGAAAAAAACTTGCAAATGGGGCAAATAGATTTGGAAACTTGTAAAATATTACTCCTGGGAGATTCTGGTGTGGGAAAGACATCCTTGCAACGCTATTTCAGAGGAAAGGATTTCGTAAAAAGTCACAACAGTACTCGAGGAAATGAAAAGCACCACGTGGAAACTGCAGCCGTAACGGACACTTGGGAAGATGTTAAGGACCCTGAAAATGAACAGCAATATGCAGCTAGTTACCTTACAGTGCAAATGACTGATAATTCTGCTTCTCTAGCAGTTGATCACGGATCATCATTTGATCAACATGTCAAACTTGTATTTGGATTGCTATGCATATGTGTTGCTTTTGCTTTCGCTCCTGTTGGGTTATGTTCTTTGAAAATCATGGGGTGCCTCTTCTCTACCCTTTGGTTTTCTGGCAACCTACCCATGGGTATCAGATATGGCGAAGGTGTAGCTCTCAGTATATTTTACAGATATGCCTGTATCGAATTTCTATACGCTGACAGCAATATGCAACAGAGAATAGACAACCCAGACTTGTTATTGGAATTCCAACTTCATGTTCTTTGTTGCGGGTTGGTGATAGGGTTTGTGTTAGGATATGGATGTAGGGCAGGAACATCATTGGTTTTCAGCTTTGTCTGCCTCAAAAGTCAAGGTAGTATTCTTAACTTTTTCTCAATTATTTCAAATATGCTCGGTGAATGGGTTCATGGCTTGAAACATGCATCAGCTGTGTTTCTGATTGTCACCCTTACATTGTTTTCATGTTATGCCTTTCATGCCAAATTATGCCACGAGAAACGAAACATGAAGCAAATTTTAATTAAAGTTTGGCCCCAAGTCATTGTTTCAAATATTGCAATTGCCCTATTTCTTCAGATTTTAACACAAGAAAAGTATTCAAAGATGTACAACCACGAGCGAGTGGTAGTTGCCATTTTAACATGGACAGGGGCTACAGCTGGCGTCCTCGTATGCAAGTGCACGTCACCAAACCTAACGCATAGTCGGTTTTATATTGGGTTGCCCATTTATATTATAGCAATAATCGCGTGTTCCTATGTTTTATATTGTCTCATTTTATTGTACACGGAAAAGTATGTCCATCATTATATGATTATCTTCTTGGTTTGTTTTAGTGGTGCTATGTTAGAATACACCTCAATGATGCTCATTGGACGGTCTTTTGCAAAACTGTACGATTTGCCTTTCTATGTACGAAGGGCAGTGGGCTTTATTCTAGGTGTCGGAATGGTTTATTTAATGAACTGGAAGGTTGCTTTTCTTCCTGGAGAATTTATTTTAGATCAATTGTTGTCTATTGGTATCGTTGCTGCATTCGAGGCGTGGGGCTTTTGGCAGGTGAAACAAGCAATGTCAACGGGAATTGATTTAACTAAAATAAGACAGGCAAAATCGAGATATGAGAATGGAATGTCAGGCATGCGTATTAAGTTTGTGTTAATTGATTGTGGAGGACAAGAAGAATATCATTATTTCCATCATTTATTCATACCAAAGGACGCTGTTTACATCATTGTATTTAACTTTGAAGAAGCCAAAAGACTTAATGACGGCAAAGAACTACGCATGCAATTCAAAAAGCTTCGATATTGGTTAAACTGCGTGTTGGCTCATATGTGTTTGCCTGATGACAAAAATGATAAAAATCACAGACCTATCTTCATTGTTGGGACACACAGGGACAGTGTTGATAAGGAGGTCAGACAAACGATTTCTCAGGAATTGACACTTCTTTTTAAAAATCAGGGCATCGATAAATACATTTATCAGAATAAGGGTACCTTGATATTTGAAGTAGAAAATTCAGGACTGTGCAAGAGGGACATAGAAGGAAAAAATCTCAGGAAGCAAGTTGCGAGAATTGCCGCTTTAAAAATACAAAAAATCAATATCAAATGGCTAGAGTTTTCGAAAATTATGACAGGGTTATCTCCAATAATAAAGATCTCAGAATTGAAAAATACTGTAATCAAGGAAAAGGTCATTATAGATGAGAATAGCTTTGAAGAATTTGTCAAATACTTCAACAAGAGGGGGGATATTTATCGTCCCGACAGTTATAGTGACGACTGCCAAACAGAGTTTGTCGTCTTGCGTCATGGGCAGTCATGGTTTGTAGACTTGTTTTTGGAAATTCTAAACATGATGAAAATAAAGGAAAAAAAGAAAGGCATCTTAAAAAAAGATACCATGAATCAGACAATAGACAGTAGAATAAAGAGCCTTTTTAATAGCCAATCGATGGCGCTTGAAGATACAAAACATGTAAGCGACATTTGCAGAAGACTTCTTGAAGAAAGTAACTTAATGGTTAAGGTCCCTGGCAGCGAATACTATCTCGTGCCATTTCAGTTGGAAACTGCTGGCCAAGAAGATAGAGACTATCTTTGGAAAACTTCACCACGCAATGAAATTAAGTTTGGTTTTGACTTTGGAGAATTTGAACCTAAGCCAATTTTCTGGAAGCTTACTTCTACTCTTCTTAAAATGAGCGGTGACATAAGTGTCGAGGAAGAGAACTTTCGACAAACTGTGTACTCTGATTTTGCCGTCTTTACAGAACCAGTCACAGAATTCAAGTACAAACTTGAGATGAAATCCATTATTACACAGAACGTGATTTTGTTTACTACACGTACAGACCCTTATTTACCAGCAGGTGCCATAGAACAGCAAACTTACGAAGTCTTTGCTGGTCTTTATAAACAATTGAATCTTATATGCAGGTCGTCTTTCCCCGGGCAGAAATATTCCGTGGGACTAGTCTGTCAACTACAAGACGAACAAACTTGTTTGTGGGCGGAAAAGGTGAGCAAGTTTTGTTACCTGTATTTTCATGGTTTATAATTGAAATAAATTTTCATATATTTAATCGAATCGAGAAATTAAATGTTTGGCTGTGAAGAAGCGAGAAAGTGTCGTTGACGAACTTATGGATTAAACATCAACCGCATATAATCTGTACCTTAGTCAGGTTAGAGTAACAATAGGTGAAGTAATATAAAAACAAATGTGCATATGCATTAGGCAATGGTTGTTTTATCTGTAGGGTCACGTTCATATGTACCATCTGGGAGACAACAAATCTGGGTTCGAGTTATTTGAGAATATTCCCAAGGGAATATCTGCTGTTTGTAAATGTGGCGCAGCCTCAAGGATGGAAATCTACCTATACACTGGCAAGGTAAGAAATTATCGTTTGCAATTTAATATGATAGATTTTCCTTTGTATTTTTGTCGATCTCGCGAGCAGCCTTTTTTGATAAAGAACAATGACCATAGACCTAAATATATGTATGATGTCCAGCGTTAAAGCCAAGCTTGACGAATTTAAAGCAAACACATATATCTGTATATATTCTTTAAATCGTAATCTAATTGCACTGAGAGAGGGGGGGCAGAGAGAGCGTCTTTCGGTTCGTTTCACCTTAAAGTTGTAATGCAAGATACGATCTCTTTACAATAAAAATAAAATTCATATTTAATAAAAAAAATTCATTGAAATTGTTTTTTTCTTTGGTTGATACCATAATTGAAAGGCATTCGTTGACTCCTGTATTCATAGTCCAAGTACCCTGTATTGCAATAAAGTGTAAATCTGACATCTGACACAATATGTGGGACTGTGAATATTATAGACACTTCTAATTCCAGTAGGTAAAAATTTAACAGAGAAATGAAGTGATTGCTATACAAAACATGTTTGTCTGAAGCCACTGCATGAGCCCTTCATTTGTTTGTACAATGTTCATTTCATTTTAGAAGCCCCAGGAAACTGAAAGACAATCCAAAAAGCTTAGAGAAAATTTGACAAAAATTGAAAAAGATCTCGAACCAAAATATCTCTTGTCCTACCTTTTGGGAAAGGAGGTTCTGGATGAAGATGATACGGATGCTATTCGGAATACATTTGAAAGGAAAGACAGGTGCCATGAATTGCTGAAAAGACTGCGTAAATGTTCTCCAGAAAAGGAGCCTATGCGTCACTTTCACAGCATTCTGCGTGAAAAGTACCCACATCTCGCTGACCTGTTGGAGTCATCTCCGTAAACTGCAGATGACAGGGCGGTGAGAACGACTGATAACATCTGAGAAGGAAAACGCCTATCTCAAAAAATATTCTGATATTATCAACTAGTTTCAATAATAAAATAAATGTTCAACGGTTGTTAATTTTCTTTGACTCGAAGTGAAGAAGATGCATATATATTTGTGATAGATTGATGGCTTGAAAGGAAACGAAAAAGAACTGACCTGAATGACATCTTTTATATCGATTTTCATCGATTTTGATTAAATTTGTATAAAAAAAAAACATTTGTAAAATTATTAAAACAAACCACAGGTCTACTTCCAATGATAACAACAGTGATATTATTTCAGATTGGTGTGCAGCTTTATTATTAAGTATTTCACTATGGAAAGGAGTGTTTAAACCATCAAAACTTGATGAAAGTGGGACCACATTTGTCCCAACTTACACATTGCAGACTCTTAGATGTAAAATGCTTTAAACTGCAATAGGCATTAATTACAGCAATTATATTAGAACAGTTTTAAATTTGGCATTTTAATCCTTTGATAAAAAACTATTATCGCTCATCTGAACTGAGCAGATTCCAGTAATACGCAGATGAGCTATATGCGTTACTTGATTCCTGGCTGTTCTATTCACCAGAACATGATGGTGCTGAGGTTGCAATAAATGTTTAATTGTTATTTATAACTTCATTAACAGTGTATTTTGCAGGATTTGATTAGTTCTTTTTTGGCTAACAATGTCTAAAAGGGCATATTTTCCCTCATCCACCTCTCCCCTTGCACGGTGATATTGCTGGTTCACACAGAGCACTTTTAATAGCAGATTACCTACAGAACCAAGAGAATGAGCAGCTACCCTGATCATCAAAATCGCCATATTTGAACCACATAGATAATATGAGGGTAGGCCATTACTTGCCGAATCAATGGCTTGCATGTCCTACAACAAAATTGGGCCACATTGGACAGATTTTGACCTACGCCTGGAATGTTATTCCAGGTTGAACCATTTTCCATCTGTTTTTTCCTATTTTACTGACTGATAAATGAAAAAAGGATTAAAGTCGTGTTTTAATAACTTTAATTCATTTCTTTGACATCATGTTGACATCAGTTCATTGATTGAATTCAACAGTGAAGCAAACAGAAATACATTGCCTATTCTATGTCATACGACATCCATTAAAATAGATATTTTTCAAATTATCGTCTGTAGAAGAGTAACACGCTCCACAAAGGACCCTCATGTCAGTGTGTAGTCATAGTAACGGACACTGTTACGCCTGTCCACTTCTGGCTGTAACCAGCGCTCTCAAGCGGCAAGGCATTCCTTGGGATAGGTTTTTAGAGTTCAATCTGTAAAATTGTAAATTTCCTTTTTATTTGTACCAAATGCTCATATACAATGCACAAAAAATTGAATATACAAAATTACTTTTTTACTTTTAAAACACAGTTACTCTTTAATTACATGCACATCAGTATTCACAATTATACATTAAATCGTATCAATTTCACTTTTATCTTGATTTTAAACTTCTTTTAATTATGATTTGGCAAGTTCTCTGCTGCATGTACAATTTCCTTGCTGCATCTGTCCTAAAATATCTCTTTTAAAATGTCCAAAGTTCTGTCCATCTCTCCCTTGGAAATGTAATTTTTGTTACGAAAACATGATACCTAGGTTTGAGTGGTGAAATGAATCCTGTCATCGTGAATAGAAACTCAGATCGACCAACCAATAGGTTAGCTGCAGGTCACTCTTTAGTCACTGGTTTTGCAGAGAATGAAGGATATCAGAAACTACCTTCTTCTCAATGCAAGGAAACATTGAAGCTATTCACCTTAAAACAAAGGCAGGACATTATCGAATGGCAGAGAGGAGATGGTGGAGAAGGAGCAAGTACAGTTGATCCAGTGGCAATAAAATTATCTTCAGCAGAAAAGGGCTCATCAAAGAACTCCAAATGTCCATAGCTACAGCAGAAGAAGAGTAATTCACTTTGGAAGGCTGTCAGACTTATACAGACATTGTGAAACAGTGTGGGTCTTGTTAGATGTGTTTTCCCACCTGAGAAATAACTGGATTTATGTAGCCAAATGTTAACAAGCACAACGAAGCTCTGTTTTTGCTCCAAAGTAAATAAGATAAGTCCATATGACTGATAATTGTCATTTATTAATGACGAAACTAATAAAATACGTAGTTACAAAACTGGGGAGATAATATAACATCTCCCCAACTATATAAGTGCCATAATATAAAATTAATAAAGTATGTTAATAAGTGTAACCAAATTAATTAAGAAAATTATAAGTAATAACAACAGCTGTAGGAGCCAAAGGTTGGCATAAATGAAAATAGGCTACAACAAATATATATATATATATATATATATATATATATATATATAAAGACAACACAAGGCAGGTGACAGGGGATGGTGCAGGGTGTAAAATTAAATTAAAGAAACGCAAGCAATTGTAATACTGTGAAGCTGCTGAAATTGCGGGTACATATCATCGCAGCTAAAAGGCTGAATGACTTCTCACTGATGCAGCTCGCAAGAAGTAGTTTCTTAAAACTCATCTAAGATTAACTGTGTGCCTAGATACACAGCAGCTAAGACGATTTGACCCTGGACATCTGTTATCACCTTGCCTTGGTCAACTACTTAAAGTCAAAATGTGCAGACACAAGACCTAAACCCAGACTACTTCCTAGAAACAAAGCGTAGATGAATTACTAACAAAGCTATTACCACCACTAAAAACAAACCATTTCCTACATAAATACAATTAATTATCTTAATTGTAGTTTTCTTTTTTCAAAAAATAAATTCCTGGGAAACAAAATATTGCCACTCAGTTATATTAGCAAATCCCTTGTAACAGCTATAGATGGTGAATTTATTTAGTTTATTAATGTTCTATAAAATGTTTCTTGATCAGAATAACAAAAGAAAGAAAAAAGAAAAAAACTCACTTCAAAGGTTAAAATCAAGAAATATATTGTTTTGAAAATGAAATTCTAACATTGTGATTTATAAAAAGATTAAAACTGTACATTTTTATGGTAGATTGAAGTGACTTTCCAATTGTTTGTGACAAATAAAATGTCATATCTTATTTTAGAATAAATGCACCTTGTTTGTCAATGCTTTTGAAGCTATATTCCTAAGCTCTGATGTCAAAACATTAAAAGTATGCTGCACTAGTACTTCTACAACCAAGTCTTTCCTTGCTTTAGAAATTATCTGAATCAACCTTATCAATTAGGCAATTATCACTTACTTGCCAAGAGACCACCCTTTGCTACTCACATAATGGCCCTCTACTCGATTGCTATCTTCACCTGTCTGGCTGGAAAGTAAGTCCAAGTTTGGACTGAATGTGTGTGGGGAGATAATTGTTTTGCCACTTCAGTTGAATTAAGACCAATTATAGTCTTACTCACTGCAGTTTCAGATTGTTTTTAGTCTTAAGATTAAATAAGATAAAATTCAGAGTCCCTCCTTAAGCTTTAAGATCGACTCAGGATATTGTTAGTCTTAAATTGCAGTTTAAGACCAAATCAGACCCACTTGTGTAAGGGCCTTGAAAAACGCATTTTTGTGACAATTTACCCCTCGTTCTGAACGGGCTGTGTGGTTTGTGTTTAGTTGCAGCAGATTATCCCGAAAGACAGGGGGTCCTGTACTCTAGAGATAAGATTTCGATACACTGGGTGTGACATCTGTGTAGGTACATCAGTCTGGGCATTACTCTATAAAACTGTGCGGACCGTTCCGTTTGGCGCTATAATGTGTCTTCTAATGTCTGTCTTTTTTGCGCCATTGTGCCACAGATTAACAAATTTATAAAGCACTACTTAGCTCATTTTACGCACTGCAAAACTGACCAATTGCATGTAAAATTTAAAATTCTATTATGCAGTAGTTGCCGACATATGGATACTTTTTCGACAGAACCAATCTTTGACTAAGCCAAGCTTTACCAGCCAAAATGAGCACTTTCCAATTAAATCACTGCATATTACATAATGCTCAGCGCAACAGACATGAAAGTGATTTAATGGTTGTGACACACCTGACTTCACACTTCTCCATTCTCAAATCTTATATGATATTGGTGTTTTTCTTTTTTTTTTTTTTTTTTTTTTTTTGAAAAAAAAGAATGCATGTTTACCTAGGCATAACTTCAAAACTGAAATATTCCATATTAAATGTCGAGTCTGTATAATAATGACAAAGTATACGTGAATGAATAAAATAAAGTTGATATAGGGGGTTTAAAGAGGAAGAGAAGCGAAAAATGGAGCTATGTTGGGACTTCAGTCCCACCGCTGAGAAGCCGGTACACAGGGACCAAAATATGAAATGAAAACATAAAAAGGTGTTCCCTCCATCAGGCTCCAACATAGCCCTAGCCCTTTATCGACAGACTTACTAATCAAATACTTCTTTTATATCCAGGCTGTGTACTACAGGTCTTTGTGGTAGTGTGAATAGGAAAAATGTTTATATGAGCCAGTAACATTGTTGCGAATCACATTGATATTTGAACAGGTAACAATGGAACAAAAACGGCGTCGAACAGCAGATTGAAAAGAGTGATTCTTTTCAGAAAGTTTGCGAGATTGATCTAGACTTCCCAGCTGCTTGAATAACAAGAGTAATAGCCAAAACATCACCGCCATTTAACACCGTTCACTTTTTCTTTAAAGCTCACGTCTTCGTCGACAATATTCGAGGACGTGACGGCATTTCAACAAACTGCTGAGGTCAGTAATGCATCTCTGCATTCAGATCGGGACAGCTAAAGACCGTTGACGAAACAGACACGTCTTGTGGTATTGGTAGAATTACAAGTAAGAAACGGAACGGTATAGGACTATTGTTTTTTTTAGTAATCTCATAGTCTGATGCATTTGACAGACAAATGTACACATGGCAACTATGGAAAGCCTTGTCGTTTTATCGGACTGATGACAACAACCCCACGGATCATATCTTAACTTTAACAAACAAACGACCATCGTTGTTGTGGGGAAAATACGATTCTACGACAACCCTCCAGGAAAGAACAATATTTTCCACATTGTTTTATTTTATGTCTTCAAACTAAACATATTGGAAAAACTCACATCACATCAATCGTTTAGGTCACGTTTGACAGCTTCACAATTCCGTAGTCGTGTGCATCTATGTACCAATATTTGATTAACACCAGAATGGAGAACGTAAAAGAAGTACAAGTCGACAAGTTCAGACCATGGGGAGCAAGTACTGGGACGTTAAGCAGGAGGATCATTGGGAGAAGTGCAGATCTGCGTCACAAATATGAATGGAGCATGCAAGAGGGGCAAATTGATTTGGAATCTTGTAAAATATTATTCCTGGGAGATTCTGGTGTAGGAAAGACATCCCTGCAACGCTATTTCAGAGGAAAAGATTTCGTAAAAAGTCACAATACTACTCGAGGAAATGAAAAGCACCACGTGGAAACTGCCGCCGTAACGGACACTTGGGAAGATGTTAAGGACCCTGAAAATGAACAGCACTATGCAGCTATGTACCTTACAGTGCAAATGACTGATAATTCTGCTTCTCTAGCAGTTGATCACGGATCATCATTTGATCAACATGTCAAACTTGTATTTGGATTGCTATGCATATGTGTTGCTTTTGCTTTCGCTCCTGTTGGCTTCTGTTCTTTAAAAATCATGGGGTGCCTCTTCTCTACCCTTTGGTTTTCTGGCAACCTGCCCATGGGTATCAGATATGGTGAAGGTGTAGCTCTCAGTATGTTTTACAGATATGCCTGTATCGAAATCCTATACACTGACGGCAATATGCAGCATAGAATAGACAACCCAGACTTGTTATTGGAATTCCAACTTCGTGTTCTTTTTTGCGGGTTGGTGGTAGGGTTTGTGTTAGGATATGGGTGTAGGGGAGGAACCTCATTGGTTTTCAGCTTTGTCTGCCTCAAAAGTCAAGGTAGTATTCTTAAATTTTTCTCAGTTGTGTTTGAAATGATCTTTGAATGGAGACATGACTTTAACCAGGCATTAACAGTGTTTTTCATAGTAAATCTTACATTGATTTCATGGCACGTTTTTTATGATAAATTATACCACGGCAAAATAAACATCAAGAAATTTTATATTCGGGTCATCATTTCAAACATCGCAACGGCCCTAATATATCCATTGATAACAGGAGAAATGTATTCGAACGAATTCAACAGCGAGCAAGCAACGGTTTTCATTTTGATTTGGTCAGGACATGCTGTTGGGGTTTTCGTATGCAAAAACACTTTGCCAATATTGATGCATAGACGGGTTTATATTTGGCTGTCCGTTTACATGATGGCGATAACCGTGTGCTCTTATTTCTTCTGTGGTTTCATATTGTGGTATATGGAAAAGATTTTCCACCATTATATGATTATCCTCGTGGTTTGTTGTAGCAGTGCTATGCTAGAATACACGGCAATGATGGTCATTGGACGGTCTCTGGCAAAAGTGTACGATTTGCCTTTCTATATACGAAGGGCAATGGGCTTTATTCTAGGTGTCGGAATGGTCTATTATACGAACTGGACTGTCGCTATTCCTCCTGGAGAATTTCTTTTAGATCAGGTGTTGTCTGTTGGTATTGTTCTCGCATACGAGATGTGGGGCTTTTGGCAGGTGAAACAAACAATGGCAAAGGGAATTGATTTAACCAAAATAAGAATGGCAAAATCAAAATACGAGAATGGTGTATCAGGCATGCGTATTAAGTTTGTGTTAATTGACTGTGGAGGACAAGAAGAATATCATTATTTCCATCATTTATTCATACCAAAGGACGCTGTATACATCATTGTATTTAACTTTGAAGAAGCAAAAGGACTAAAAGACGGCAACCAACTGCGCTTGCAATTCAAGAAGCTTCGCTATTGGTTAAACTGCGTGTTGGCCCATATTGATGAAGATTACAAAAATCACAGACCTATCTTCATTGTTGGGACACACAGGGACAGTGTGGATAAGGAGGTCAGATACCTGATCTCTCAGGAATTGACATACTTTTTTACAAGGAAAGGTATCGATCAATACATTTGTTGGAATGAGAACACCCTGATATTTGAAGTGGAGAATTCGGGACAGTGCAAGAGGGACGCAGGGGGAATGCATCTCAGAAAGCGAGTTGCGGGAATAGCAGTTTTAAAGAGACAGACAACTGTAATCAAATGGCTTAAATTTTCAAAAGTGATGCCAAGATTGTCTCCAATAATAACGATCTCAGAGTTGGAAGATGTTGTCACTGCGGAAGGTGTCATTAAAACCAAGAATGAATTTGAACCTTTTGTCAAATATTTCAATGAGAGAGGGGATATTCATTGTTGCTACAGTGATGGTGGCGATTGTCAAACACGGTTTGTCGTCTTGCGTCATGGGCAGTCGTGGTTTGTAGAGTTGTTTTTGGAAATTCTAAATATGACAGAAAGAAAGGGAA
This sequence comes from Lingula anatina, assembly GCF_001039355.2. Next base: position 19,946 of record NW_019773871.1, on the reverse strand, counting down.
AAAAGAAAGGCATCCTAAATGAAAATACCATGGATCAGACAATAGACCATAGAATCAAGAGCCTTGCAAAATTTCAATCGATGGCGCTTGAAGATACAAAACATGTAAGTGACATTTGCAGAAAACTTCTAGAAGAAAGTCACTTAATCGTAAAGGTCCCCGGCATCCCGTACTATCTCGTGCCATTTCAGTTGCAAAACGCCAGCCAAGAAGACAGAGATAATCTTTGGAAAACGTCGCGCAAAGAAATTGCGTTTGGTATGGACTTTGGACATTTTGAACCTGAGCCAATTTTCTGGAGGCTTACATCGTCTCTGTTAAAAACGAGCGGAGACAAATATTTCAAAAAAAGAAACTTTCGGCAAACTGTGTACTCTGATTTTGCCATCTTTAAAGAACCATCCACAGGTATCAGGTATAAACTTGAGATGAAATCCGCCATTACACAAAACGTGATTTTGTTTACTACACGCACAGACCCTTATTTACCAGCAGGTGCCATAGAACTGCAAACTTACGAGGTCTTTGACAATGTTCAGAAACAATTGAATCATATATGCAAGATATCTTTCCCTGGCCAAAAATATTCCGTGGGCCTAGTCTGTCAGCTACAAGACGAACGCACTTGTTTGTGGGAGGAAAAGGTGAGCAAGTTCTGTTACTTTCATGGTATTAATTGAAATGAATATTAATATGTTTAATCGAGGACTCAAATGTTTGGCTTGAAAAAGTGAGCAAGTGTCACTGACGAAGTTATAGATTAATCATCGATCGCATCTAATCTTTATTTGGTCAGGTAATGGTAACAATAGATATAGTAATAGAAAAACAAATGTGCATATGCATTAGGCAATGGTTGTTTTATCTGTAGGGTCACGTTCATATGTACCATCTGGGAGACAACAAATCTGGGTTAGAGTTATTTGAGAACATTCCCAAGGGAATATCTGCTGATTGTATTTGTGAGGCAGCCCCAGAGATGAAAATCTGTCTGCACTCTGGCAAGGTAATCAATGGGCACATATTGTTACAGTGATTAAGTTGCTGGTATATCTTTGTTTGTTAATTCAATTACATAATTACTTTTTATTACGCAGTTTTCTTTATACATGACACACCTTAATAACACACAGTGGCTATTTACCTGATCATGATATGGTCAACGTTAACCTGGTAGATGACGAATTTAAAGTGAGAACATATAGGCCATACAATGCATTACAAAAGCACATCAGGAAAGGCAAAGAGGGGGAGAGCGTAATTCTGTCCGTTTCACTTTGGAGTGGCATTGTGCGCAGCTTTTTAACAAAACGTAAAAGTTAAAATTGGGAAGAAATTTCATTTCAAAATATCTTGTTAAAATGTTTTGAAATTATGCTTGCACTTTCAGATTACAAAGGAAGGTGACACTGAACAGTCTCATCTAGTTGCCAAGCCCTATGGGGGAAACCAATCACAGAAGAAGACCCCAGAATCCATGCAGATTCAGTCATTAATGAACCCCTTGGTGTCCCACCAGACACAGCAGGGTTTCCCAGCCACAGGGCCCTCAGTGCCTTCGCAGCAACAGTTGGTTATGAACCCCTTGGTGTCCCACCAGACACAGCAGGGTTTCCCAGCCACAGGGCCCTCAGTGCCTTCGCAGCAACAGTTGGTTATGAACCCCTTGGTGTCCCACCAGACACAGCAGGGTCTCCCAGCCACAGGGCCCTCAGTGCCTTCGCAGCAACAGTTGGTTATGAGCTCCTTGGTGTCCCACCAGACACAGCAAAGTTTCCCAGTCCCAGGGCCCTCAATGCCTTCACAGCAACAGTCAGTTATGAACCCCTTGGTGTCCCACCATGCACAGTGGGGTCTCCCAGCCCCAGGGACATCAGAACCTCTGCAACAACAGTCAGTTATGAACCCCTTGGTGTCCCACCAGACACAAGTTCTCCCAGCCCCAGGGTTTTCAGATCCTTCGCAGCAACAGTCAATTCTAAGCCCTCTAGCACAATCGGCATTAGCATCAATACACCAAGGTCATGGCGAGAATCAAGTATTTGAAACCCAGCCTCACATAGAAATTGTTGAACATCAGCAGCAATTTCAGCAACAGCAACCTCGTTTGCAGCATCAACAGCAGCAATTTGCACATCCTCAGCAATCTCCGCACCTTACAACACCGCAATCGCCTCAACAACAGCTTCCAGACGCTAAAGCCTTGTGTGCTCTAGGCCATCATTATGGAAGACCAAATCAAGCCCTGTCACTATGTGAAGCTGATTTTACCGCATTTGGTCATAGGGCTGCAGTGATGAAAACAACAGAGCAACAAATTATAAATGCAAATACATATTATATCAACATCCTACAACAGAGTGGACATCAGAAATCGGCTGCTTCTGAACCGCCTGACTTTGTCCAGGTTTTACAAGAGTATCTGCCTTTGGCGGTTAAAGACAACTTAGAGGGCATTTTGAAAAACCCAGAAGTATGGAGGGCCGTTGTACATGAACTTCAGTTGAGAGATAACTGTTGTCCTACAGAACCTGTTGAATTTGTCTTCTTTCATTTGCAGTCTTCATTTCAGCAAGTAATGTTTTTGCTGAGGAGGGTTGGAGAGACAGTGAAGGAAACAGTAAAACCATCTGAAATAGAGTATTTAATTGATGAAGTTAAAGTAAGTTTATCTCCACCCATTTAGCATATTGGCCCGAAGTCTGAAAGATGCCAAAGGACACCTTAAATCCTAATTTGAATGAGCCTTTATATGAAATTTATTAAACAATAGAAATATATAATGCAAATGCATATTATCAGAATATAGATTTTGCAGGTGTTTGAAAATATAAAGTCAGTTTTAGGCTATATGTTTGTAAGTACAGTGTGTATTTATTTTTCAGAAAGCAAGGAGGTGGGAGGTTGAATACAAGAATCTTAAAAAAAACTTGTATTCCATTAAAAATGATGGGTTTGATATTAAGAAACTGCTAGATTTTCTTTATTCGGAGAGTATCATTAGTAAGTCAGACATGGAAGAAGTCAATCACCGACAAACATCATCAGATAAATGCAGTGTATTATTACATAAGGTATTGGACTGCCCATTGCATAAGGAACCTGTGGGGCACCTGCGAAACTGGTTTATTGACGAGGGCCGTTATAATCTGGCGGCTCTTCTTGCAGTGAAACCAGAGGATGTACAGGAGATACCAGTGCAGTATATGGTGAAACCAGAGGATGTACAGGAGATACCAGTGCAGTATATGGTGAAACCAGAGGATGTACAGGAGATGCCAGTGCAGTATATGCGCGGTGCCCTAAGACCTGATGGATGCCAGGATTCACATCTAGCAGTTAGTCGAAGTCAAGAAGATGCTGCATAATTTTTTCACCATACCAGTGTACTATATTTACAGTGTGTGTGATAGATCACTTTTTTGAGAGAAAGTTTTTCAGATCTATCCAAAAATCCATATATTTGTGTATAAACTGTTAAAGTTATGTAGATCATCTTTATATAACAGTGTATAATTCATTTCAATATTTCGTAGTATTATATATACCCTTACGATCATAGTGGTAAAAAGGAATAGAAATTCCATTTTCCCTAATATTAATATAAACATTTGTGGGCACCAATCGAAGTAACACCGTTTAAAGGTAGACACACAGATATGCATTGGAAATTAAAATAAAAGTGGTGCTCTGAGAACCACATTTTATTTTTTTACCGATTTTGAATTCCATTAGACAATCAAATAATTTTATTTAAACTATAAAACAGTGATGCTATCACAAAAAGGGTTTTTGACTAATAAGCAAAATATGCTATAATCAGTTAAAACTTGGTGGAAGTCTCTACCTGACCAGCCAGGCAGCCACTGGCTCATACGGCCCAAACATTAAACGTAGATTCGTTTTCAAAATTGGTCTACCGCTCTATCAAAAATATGGCAGGAGAAGGCGGCATGAAGAAGGGTACAAATAACACGTTTATACAATGGCTTTTACAGTTTTAGCCTCATAAACGTGGTAGAGCGATATATATACAGTATATGCTTTACTTAAATTTTATACAACTTAGAAATAGTCAAGTATTGATTTCAGAGTATTATCCGACTACACAAACTTGTGTCAAGATAGCGCCACATCAATCTCCGATGCAAAGATGCTTTTTGGAATAAAGACAAATGCATCTTTCTTTCAGTTCACATTTTTAGAAAGCTTGACATTCATTTTTGAACATATAAAATGTATGAGATGACACCAAACCTGTAACCTGATAATTTTCAATATTTTCAAGGTGTATATTAGCGTAAAGATAAGCGTCGACTGATATCACTGATAACATCGGGCAGTCTTGTCAGAGTTAATTACTGAAGACTTATTTTCTCATATTATTTCTCTATGTTTTGATGTAAATAAGATTAAACGCTCTGTGGATTGACTTTGCTTGGTCCCAACGATGTTTGATTGTAAATATGTGCGTGCGCGGGGGTGTATAATTGTCTGAAACAGTAAAAGATATGAAGTGTAAACTAATTATTCGTATATTAATTATAACAATATAAACTTGTGATAAAAAACGTAAATATAGATCAAATTTATGAATCATTTGATACTCTTGTTGATTGGGGATATTTGATACAAGCGTTTGATACAGGTGTTATTACTATAATTCATTGTAGTGTGTAAAAGTGGTAGTGAAGGAACTACAAAATTTTCCCTGTAAGTCATTTTTAAATTAATAGAGAAGTAGGATTTTTTCAAAGATTTGGATTATCATATGCTTTTACGAGTTCTTGTTTTTATTAGACTTAAACAACATACCCCGGTAAATCGTGCCAGGACATGAATCCGATAGTCTATGAATTAAAATTATTTTTGACCTAAGCAGTATCAATGTAATGTAGATGATAAAGGGTCTTCTGGTAGGTGTGTACAGTTTAACAATATTTTTTGTTAAAATACAGTTAAAAACAATACATATTAATAATACGGCATTTTTAATATTCAAGGTACTTAGACAAAAATTTACTTAATGAGAAATATAACAAATGTGTCACTTCAAATGCAGCAAATTAAAATGGACTGGAATGTGACTAATTAGTAAAACATTTAGTTATTTAGTAATTGAAAATAAATTACAATTAATTAATATTAAATGTGTAATGGGACAGCTGGCCTTCCGTTAAAATATGTTATGAACTGCAATGTGAATGTGTACTGGTAAAGAAATGTGTATTTTACTAATCACTATACATGTATTTATTGTCGTTTAACGGGTCAACGATGACGTGTCTTAGGAGAAAAGTCATTAGGAGGCACAGGGGGCGCTGTATTCAAAAGGTGAACAGATCACGTGAGGAAGGGAAACGATCATTCGAAGTCGAACTACGCTAATGTACAGACATTCCAGTTTATTCCAAATAAAAGTTTTTGTATAAAAACAATTGTATAAAGATGGGGTTTGATTATGCGTTATAAAATTATCAGATTCATTTAAGTACGAACTGTACCGGAATTGGAATTAGGCTATGCGGGAAATGTAACTGGTGACGGAGCAAAAGTTTGTATGTAATATTATATCGTCTGTACACAGGCAGAGGCACATCGACTCATTCCTATTTATAAATAAATGATTTGGTGTTTGAAGATGAAGTGGTTTTATTCGTTGAGAGTTATTAGACGATAAATAATTTATATACGTTTAAGCGTAAGCGAATTAGAATATAATAGTACTTACACACAATGGACAATAGAAGTGTCACCCCATGAACCAGAGTAATCATACAATAATCAAGTAATCAGTAATCAAACATGATCAATAATCAGATCTTGAGTAGTTATAATGCTTGGTCTACATTTTTTTTTTTTTTTTTTTTTTTTTTTTTGTGAAATTTGATGTTAATAAAATGATACCAGGAGCATATCATTTCACATATCCCCCAAAGTATTGGTTCAGTAGGGCTGGCACTCCTATTGTCACAGATATATGTTTGCATATTACTGTTTAGAACAATGTTGATATTTGCTCTTGTGCTGATTGCATTATTTTAGAAGGTATACAAGTAGCCCAAATGTAAAAACATATTAATAAAACAATAACAATTAATAATATATTATTATCATCTTTAGTTTGTTGTTATCTTTTTGTCTTTTAAAATAAATATACCCTGCGAGTTGGCCTAATCTAAAATGCCCATTTACCTAGAAAAACACAATTTCATAATACAATAACACTAGCTGCTACCTGTCACATCAATCATTGAACCATTATAAGAAATAAGTATATAATAATAATTTTTAAAATAGAAAAAGTAACTGAGTGGGAATCGAACCCACCCCGCCTTTTTTATTTATTTATTTATTTATTTATTTATTTATTTTAATTATTATTCTATTACTATTATTATTATTACCAAACTTGCAACCCGAGGGTTGGATAATTACAATCATTGCATCATAGTTGAATAAAACCATTAGTAAGTAAGAATAAAGGAATATGTAAAGAATAAAGACATATGTAAAAAATAACTAAAATAACTAAAATGCAAGGTTAAAAAGAAGATATAAAGGTCTATCAGTTAATTCTGAAACTTGTATGTGGCACTTGTTAAAAAGTCACTCATTGATCGTTTGTTTTTAATTTTAGGTGTTTTTAATGTTTCCTGTTCCCTTAATGAATATTTGACATTTTGTTTTGGTTGTAAAATATAATCATTATTTTGAGCTGTTATCATGGTTTAATAATTGATGTGATTGGTATCAGCTAGTTTTACATTGACAAATAATAGCCAAACAAATATCGCTCATATTTTCAAATGTGGGGTTGCAAAGAGGTCAAAAATTTGATTAAGTCAAAGGAAGAAAACCGAAAGCCAAAATTATGTAAGCCAACAGGTGCACAGTTACGTATATTTTTTCCAAGTTGTGCGCCAAATAAACATTTACTTGTGACAAGGTTTCACCTTTCATATAATCTGTTTTTATTTGTTAATATCTTGAAAAAAGCCATATTAATTATACTCGGTATTGTGTTGCAGGGAACCGTGCTATCCATTCATATACAGGGGAGGATCCAGAAATATTTTCTGACAGTCTACCAAATTATCTTTGTTGGCCCATACTTTACTGCCCCCTCTCCCACACACGCACGCCCTTGTCAACACAATAATTATATGTGCACGTCCACGACATTGGGTAATAACATTGGGACAGGGGCAACATGGCGCCGATCTTGTGAGCACGCTTTCCGCTTAGAATATGCATCGTATTTTGCTTTATATTCATAAATGGTGGAAAATATCACATTAAACACATACAAAAATTATCAGGGAACAGTACACTTAGCTTCACAGAACCAGGCAAGCACGCTGCGATCCTGAATTGGCAGTTAAACAGCGATGACATGAAATCGCCTCTTGTGTGCACGCTCTCCGTTTATGATATATACAGGTACGTCTTATTTTGTTTCATATTCATAAAGGTTGGAAATGTTGAAAAATTAAACATACATAAAAATTATAAGGGAAGGGTACACTTAAGTTCACAGAGTTGGGAAAGCATGCTGCGCTCCTGAGTCGGAGGTTTAACAGCCATGACATGAAGTCGTTTTTCTTGAGTTACACGCGAGTGAGTTACAAAAAGTGGGGACCGGGTTAAGCTGTGGTTACTCAAAAATTGTGAAGAGAAAAATAGAAATCGAACTGCTGAGAGCCATGACTTACAGGACTTAAAACAAAACCTGTCAAAAGGCGGATGAGCCCTTTTGCGAGCCAACAGCCCTTCATCCCCCAAAAATGGACTAAAAATTTGGAGAAGGAACATGGTCCCCTCCAGTATCTGGCCCAACAAACAATGATTTAATATCAACCTTCGTCTGAAACTGCATCGTTGATGGCACATGAAGAACAAGAAGACGAAGACGATCCTCCAAATGTCTTCTCTGTGTAAAGTGGCGAAATGTACACGGATTAGACAAGCTTAAGACAAATGCTGTAACGACCATGCTGTTATCATCAACCAGTCTTAATTACAAAATCATTAATGATGAAACAAACGGTACTATTTCCATCAAGTACTAGTAATTCTGAAAACAGTTCAACATATCTCTTCCAATATCAGCCAGGTTCAGCAGTAATATTTTATGATTATAAGACGGTTTCTTTTTGAAAGGATTTTTGTTGTTATTTTAATGCCTCTTAAATAAGTAGTTATGGTTAAATCAATTTAACTTGATGAAAAGTCTCCGTCCGGAGATTATAAGGAACACATCCATTTAGCACAACTATCACATTGCTGACTGTTAGATAGGAACCAGAGTCCGTTCCCCATTACTTTGTGTATGTGACATTCGTCCCCTATACTACTACTGATACGACCAACCCTCACCCGTACTAATCAAATGAGACCCCAGACATCCATTTTTAACTACCATTCCTGTTACACCTGGTATGTGTCGTCTTACAAAGGCACGATGTTCAGTTTATGTGTCCGGTGTCATCAATACCTTAGTTGTGCAGATGTTTTAAGTCTTAAACTTTGTGACTGTGTTAGGATGTGTATAGTTAAAGTCATAATTACTCTTCGTTTTGGCCAAAAATACGATTTTCCTGGAAAAAACTGCAATTTTCCCGTACTTACCAATGGTCAACGACCCCATTCCTGTATTCAAAGTTAATCCAGGGTTATTTTCCTAAACGTACGTTTTTTTGTTAAAATCTCTTACGTGATTTTAACTGACGGAGCCCTCGCTGACATTACATAGCCACGCGATATCGAGCGATAGTTTCTGGTGACCTACTTAAAACCGCGGGAAAAGCAGACAACAACAACAACACTACATAACAATTCTATAAGATTCATAAGTTATATTCGTCTTATTGCTCAAAATGCATTTATATCTACAATGTGTGCAATTCTGGGCTTTTCGTTATCTGTCGCACTGTACAAAAACTCGCAACTTCCGTCTGTCGCGTTTCCCGCCATGTTCTTTTGGTCTCGAATGTACGCGAGAATCCGCGTGACACCTCAACGTCATTGGCAACGGATGCCTTGACGACCGTGAAGAAAGGCATCGATTTTAGTTTTACTACAATAACAGTCGTTTTAGTGGGAAAATGCAATAGAATATATGTCCATGCGTTGTTTACAGTGTATTTCTTGCTGAATTTTGAATCTCAAAGGAAGAGTTATTATTGCTTTAATATAAAATTATGAATAAATATATGTGAATGAGTAAAATAAAATAAAACATTGATTTAAAGGAGGAAGAAGAAGCAAAAAAATTAATTGGAGCTAAATGTTAGGACATCAATGACAAAGTTCAGTCCTACTGCCGAGAGGCTGCGAGGCAGGGACAAAAAACGAAATGAAAACAATATGTTCCACCAGCCCGGTGGTGATCCATTTATTTCTCGCCAGGGCTATTAAGCAAACACTTCTTTGGTGCACCACAGCTCTTTGTGGCAGTTACAGTGTTGTGAAACAAATCGATTTTTGAACAGGTAACAATAGCACAAAAAATGGCGTCGCACAGCACATTGGAAATTGATTTTTTTTCAGAAAGCAACATTGATCTAGCCTTTAAAGTTGCCCGAATAATGATATCTGTAGCCAAAACATCACCGCCATTTAATACCGTTCATTTTCTATTAGCTCACGTCTTCGTCGGCATTATTCGGGACCATGTCGGCATTTTAACAATCTGTTGAGGTCAGTTATGCATCTTTGCATTCAGATCAGGATAGCTGAACCCGTTGCTGAAACAGACACGTCTTGTGGTATGGTGGTAAGAATTGCCAGTAATAATTTAACGGAACCGTTTAAGACTATTCTTTTTTAAACTTATTTCAAAGTTTGGTGCATTTGACAACTATGAAAAGCGATTGAGGATTTATCGGATTGGTTAAAACAACCCCCTGGAACATACGTTAAAAACTTAACAAACGGTCGTCGTTTCAGTGGGAAAAACACGATTTACGAAGACTCCAGGAAAGAAAAATATTTTTGTAGAATGTCCACATCGTTCTATTTTATGTCTTCAATCTAAAGATATTGCAAAAACTCACCTCATATCAATTGTTTTGTTCACGTTTGACAGTTTCACAATTCCGTAGTCATGTGCATCTGTGCACCAATATTTGATTAACACCAAAATGGAAGACGAAAAATGGGTACAGCAAGAAGACGTGTTCAGACGATGGGGAGCACGTGCTGGGACGTTAAGCAGGAGGATCATTGGGACAAGTGTTAATCTATGTAAAAAATATAAAAAAAACTTGAAAGATGGGCAAATTGATTTGGAAACCAGAAAAATATTATTCCTGGGAGATTCTGGTGTAGGAAAGACAACCCTGCAACGCTATTTCCGAGAAAAGGATTTCGTAAAAAGTTACAATAGTACTCGAGGAAATGAAAAGCACCACGTGGAAACCGCCGCCGTAACGGACACTTGGGAAGATGTTAAGGATCCTGAAAATGAACAGCAATATGCAGCTAGTTACGCTACAGTGCAGATGACTGACAATCTGCTTCCCAAGCAGATGATCACGGATCATCATTTGATCAACATTCCAAACTTGTATTTGGATTGCTATGCCTATGTGTTGCTTTTGCTTCATTTCCCTTTGGGTTATGTTCTTTAAAAATCATAGGGTGCCTTTTCTCTACAATCCTTTTTTCTGGCAACCTGCCCCTGGGCATAAGATTTGGCGAAGGTACTGCTCTCAGTATATTTTACAGCTATGCCTGTATCGAAATCTTATACGCTGACAGCAATATGCAACAGAGAATGGACGACCCAGACTTGTTCTCAGCATTCAAATTTCATGTTCTTTGTTGTGGGTTGGTGGTAGGGTTTGTGTTGGGGTTTGGGTGTAGGGCAGGAACCTCATTGGTTTTCAGCTTTGTCTGCCTTAAAAGTCAAGGTAGTATTCTCAACTTTTTCTTAGTTATTTTTAACATGGTCTGGGAATGGATCTATGACTATGAGCAGGCAGCAACAATATTTCTCATTTTCAGTATTATATTGACGGTTTATGCTAAATTTTGCCAAGAGAATATAAACACAAACATAATTTGCCTTCTGTTAGTCGTTTTAAACTTTGCAACTGCCCTCATATATGAGATGGTGAAAGGAGGCAAATATTTGATTGTACTGAGCGAGAAAACAACAGTTATCATATTAATTGGAGTAGGGGATGCTTCTGCCATCTACCTTTGCAAAACCGCGTCGAAATATCTAATGTATTGGCCGTTTTACATTTGTTTGCTCATTATAGCGATATGTAATTATTTTTATTCGTATTCTTTCCATCATTACGTTATCATATTTTCGAGTGTGTTTTTTAGTGCTATGTTAGAATACACGACAGGGATGGTCATTGGCCGGCCTCTTGCAAAAGTTTGCGATATACATTTCCTTTACCGAAGGATACTAGGCTTTATTCTAGGTGCTTTACTGGTCTATCTTATGAATTGGATGGTCCCTTTTCCTCCTGGTGAATTTTTTTTAGATCAGCTGTTGTCTGTTGGTATTGTTGTTTTATTTGAGTTGTGGGGCTTTTGGCAGGTGAAACAAGCAATGTCAACGGGTATTGATTTAACCAAAATAAGACTGGCAAAATCAAAATACGAGAATGGAGTATCAGGCATGCGTATTAAGTTTGTGTTAATTGATTGTGGAGGGCAAGAAGAATATCATTATTTCCATCATTTGTTCATACCAAAGGACGCTGTATACATCATCGTATTTAACTTAGAAGAAGCTAAAAGATTAAAAGATTGCAACGAACTCCGCAAACAATCAAGACAGCTTCGCTATTGGTTAAACGTCGTGTTGGCTCATATGCGTTTGCCTGCTGACGAAAATAACGAAAATCACGGACCTATCTTCATTGTTGGGACACACAGGGACAGTGTGGATAAGGAGGTCAGACAAACGATTTCTCAGGAATTGACACATTTTTTGAAAAAAGAATGCATCGATAGATACATTGCCAGGAATAAAGAAACCTTTATATTTGAAGTAGAGAATTCAAAACCGTTGAAGGGGGACGTAGCCGGGAAACACCTCAGGCAGCAAGTTGCAACAACTGCCGCATTTAAACGACGAAAAACCAAGATCAAATGGCTAAAATTTTCAGAAATCATGCCAAAGCTGTCTCCAATATTAAAACTTGAAGACCTGAAGGTTTTTGTGGAGAAGGAAGGCATTGTTGAAGACCATGAATTTAAGGAATTTTTGGATTACTTCAGCGACAGGGGTGATATTTATTTTTGTGGTGGTGGGCGCTTTATTATCCTGCACCATGGACATTCATGGTTTGTAGAGTTGTTTCTAAAAATGATAGAGCAAGAGGAAAAAAGAGAAGGCGTCCTAAGTAAAGAAACAATGAATACAGCTATAAGAGATACAATTAAAACCCTTAATGAAAGCCAGTCAATGACACCTAAAGATATACAAAATATCTGTACAAAACTTCTGGAAGATAGTGACTTAATCGTTAAAGATCCCACCAGCTCCTACCACCTTGTGCCAAATCAATTAAAAATCGCTAGCCAAGAAGACAGGGAATCTCTTTGGAAAGTTTCGCCAGGCAAAGAAATTACGTTTGGTTGGGACTTCGAAAAATTTGTGCCAAATCCAATCTTATGGAGGCTTTTTTCTTTACTGCTTAGGGTACATGGAGACGAAAGATTTATGGATACGAAATATAAGCAAACTGTGTACTCTGATTTTGCCGTCTTCAAAGAAAAATCCAAAGGAATCCGATACAAACTTGAAATTAAATGTAGTAATACACAAAACGTGATTTTGTTTACCACGAGCACAGATAATAAGTTACCAGAAGGTGCCATAGATCAACAGGCATTATGGGTCTTTGCAACTGTTTATGAAAATTTGGACAAAATATGCAAAACAAGTTTCCAGGGGCAGAAATATTTCGTGGGATTAGTCTGTCAGTTACAAGAGGACCACGCTTGTTTGTGGGAGGAAAAGGTTAGTAAAATATGACATTTATTGCATTTATAAACAAAGCAACAAAATAGGCTACGGTCAATTCTGATGGAATAGTACACTATATGTAACGGCAAATTTAAATTATCCACAACAGGTAATATTGATGTAAGTAAAATGTGTAACAAGCATAAGACCTCAGGCCCATGAGAGTTCAAGTTCACACTTTGAAAGTGCCAGAATGAGAAGGGTGAAAATTTCACAAAAAATGCATAAATTTAATAAAAACCAAGAGGATCTAAGAGGCGACACTGTCTCTGGGTATTGTACAGTACCACCAGCTGGAGTATAAAATAAATAACGGGACACCACCTCCAATGTTGTGCTTGACAATGTGTGCAAAATGTAGTAAACGAGAGTTCTTTTTTTTTTTTTTTTGTGGAAAATTACAATTTATAACAAAATCTTGGGGAAACTTAAAATGTCGAATCCAAGGTTGCAGTAAGATTGTGAATATAGGACTTCCATCCAAGTTAATTGCAATTAAGGGAGAATCCCTCGCAGATAGTTCGATCCAAGGTTAATACTATAGTCTCTAGGAATTGTCTCATATTGTGACTTTGAATTTGACCTATTTTTCAACATGAACTTAGGAAATAAGCCCATATATTGATCTTGAATGGGAAGTCATATCAGCAATGATACTGTGACCTTGAATTTTATGTTTGATCTGCTTATAATCATGAACTGCACCTTGCAAGTTTTCTGACCCTTATATCTCCAAAGCTTATATTTACAATTAGACTTGAATAGGAACTCATGCGTTGACAGTCTTCCTGTGACCTTGAATTTTACCTTTGTCCTACTTTTTACCACGAACTGAACTTTACAAATTTTCCAACCATTTTATCTCCAAAATTGGTAGAGATACGCTCATAGTTACTATTGAACTTGAATGGAACTTTGACCGATTTTTATACCATGAACCGCCCTTCGCAAATTTCCAAGCTCTTATATTTAATATTGAACTTGGATGGAAGTCCTATAATTACAATCTTACTGCAACCTTGGATTTGACATTTTACGTTTCCTGAAGAATTTGTTATAAATTGTAATTTTCTACTTTAAACTTCTATGCAATATTACATAATGCTTAACATAATGACCATCAATGTTTAATAATAAAATAAAAGTATCATGGATATTCAGAAAATGTGACTAGCAAAGGCTTTCAAGCCCATGGAGGTTTAAAGTCACACCTTGAAAATGCCAAAACGTGAAAAATTAAATTTTCGCAAAAACCTGTATAACTTCCTGAAAAATTAACCAATCAGACTGGTTGTCCAGCTAAAGCTGTAGTTAAGTCCTATGTTTCTTTCCTGTAAGTTTGAGAAGATTTAGTGACATGGTTTTCCTTTAATAGTCACTATGGCAGCAGTGCGCAAAATAGGGCTTTCTTCAATTTTGATGCAATATTACATAAAACTTAACAGCAAAGTTAATCTCATTTAGTGGCCACTTGAAACTTTATTAGGCAAGTGATTAAATAGCTCTAAACTTACCTAGTGATTACCCAAGAAACAATTACAGACTGACCACATTTAATATAGTGAAAGACTGAATCTGATAAACTGCAATAATTTGAGTTTATTTCCTTTTTGACACTTTTTCACACAATACTCGATAACATTTTTATAAAATCAATTAACAATATTGTTAAGGTGCAGAAAATGTCAAAAGAAAACTTTCACGTGTCTAATTAATTCAATAATGAGTCGATAATGAGACAGAGACACCTGTGTCTTACATTACAGGACCACGTTCATATGTACCATCTAGGAGATGAAAAAATATCGAGAGCCGAGTTATGTGATAACATCAAGGAGGGAATATTTGCCGAGTGTAAATGTGAAGCGGCATCAGGGCAGAAAATCTACGTGTACAAGGTACGTGATTTAAACTGTTATATTTCGATCCAACCAGATTGTATTAAAGTCGATCTTGTAGATCTTGTAGGCAACATAGCACGATAACAACGGCTACAGAACTGAATATGATAGCTTATTTATTGTTCAAAACATACAGCTAGTAATAAATAAAGGATTCCATTTCAAAGCATTTTGTGCAAAATATTTGAGAAAATCATGAAGTTCACCTCCGCCCCTTCAACTAAACTTTGAAAGTCAGATCTCATTCAAACAATGGTGTCACTTTGACAACTCAACATCAGTTCATCTGAAGAATATCAATAATATCAAAACGTTGTAATCTCCGTTCCAAACATAAGACCTAGTATTTGCCGTCATCTTAGTTTTAAACAAATGGATTAACATTGTACACGAAGGCTATACATTTAAGTGATAAGCAATATTCTTTAATGAAAATAGGATGATAAGGGCATCAATTCATTTTTTTCCATTAAATAATCTTGGAGATTGGTAAAATTTGTACGTTTTTAGTAAACTCTTTATACCCATTACATGTACATATTTACCTTTATTATTATTACCTTTACCTTTAAGATTTATACTGATCAATGTCCATTGTCTTTTCTCATTCAAGTTGTCTTTAACTTGTATTAAATTTTAGAATCATCAAGAAATTCTACAAAGCAATTGGACCAGTCTTGCGGGAGGATTCAACTCTTTACTCATCGTGGACGGTCTTTTCGAAAAGGAAGTTCTGGATTTTGATGAATGGAAAGCTGTTAGGAAGGCGTGTGGAACTTCACTGAAAGAGGGAAGCCATAAATTAATGGAGATATTGTATAACTGTCCTCCGGAAAGAGATCCTTTAAGTCATTTTTGCAGTGTTCTGCGTGGTAATGGTTATTTTGAAATTGCTGAGAAGATATGTCCAGAAACTGCAGATAACACAGCAGTGAAAACGATAGACAACTTAAGCGAAAACACAGCAGTGAAAACGATAGACAACGTCAGCGAAAACACAGCAGTGAAAACGATAGACAATGTCAGCGACAAATGAACGAAAATCTGTGAAAAGTGAATACATACTTCAGTGGTGGATTTAGAGGAAGGTCAGGGGGGTCCTAACCCCCCCCCCCCCCCCACACACACACACACACACACACCTCCTTCGATTTCTGAAAAAAAATGACACCAGTGGTTCCCTCTTGAAATTAAAATTTTGACTAACTGAATCATAGTTCTAAGCAGTACCAAAATGGCACTGTTCGTCCTCTAAAATACCAAATATTTTCGAGGCCCTTAAACGGGCCGCGGCCCCAACGCCAATGGGAAGGGTGGGGAGGGTCGAGTTCGCATCTGCGGACCCCCCCCCCCCCCCCCCTTCAAATAATCCTGGATTCGCCCCTATACTTAATTTGTCCTTTTATTCAAATCCCCACTCCGTGCAAAATGGTGAAATAAATTTCACGAATTTCAAATTAAGGTGTGCGACCTATCACGGACTTATCATCAACTAATCTCAATAAGAAAATCATTGAATGTACCGTAAGGATGTCTGTTTCCTTTGAATTGAGGAAAAGAAGATAAACAATTTTACATTGATAGAAAATATTCTATGTGTAAATGTTGAAAAACTAAATAGTACATTAATCATTTTTCAAATTCCGAAAATAATCCAATGATTTTCTACTAGTCCAACCAACAGTAATGTTGTGATAGAATGTGTTCCATTACTAAAATAATGCATGTAAGTCGTTAAAGAGGAAAGTGTGTTTCAAGCAATTTAAAACCTGATAGGCTTTCGCCGAGTATGTGATCTCAACTAACACATTGCAGACTGTTAAGTGTTGAGTGTAGAAGACTGTACAAGGTGTGAATTGTATTTAAAATCACAGACCATTGTTATGTGATAAATTGATAATGTTTAATATTATTACTATTGCAATTTTGTCACATTTATACAAAAATCCTATGGTAAAAGGAAGTTATCACTCACCAGACCAGTTTTTTCAAAGGGTAACTATTTGTAAATGGGCTAAATGTGGAACATCTTATAATCATGTAGTAGTCAAATTATAATTATATTGTATTCCAGTGACATTATATAATTGTATTTTTAAGAAGTCCCTCAGGCTCTTGGCAGAGAAACAGTAATGACTCAATCATTTGAATGGGCAAAAATTATCAAACTTTGAGATACATAATTTTAGAAACATTGAAATATATTTCTGTGTAGTATTTGTAGTCCTTTTCTCTATAAAATAGAACTGTTAGGTAGCTACAACTCAAAAGAAATGTTCTAATTTTAACAATATGTAATTTGAAAAAATAGTTTCCGTAAAATTCACATTTTCCCCATTAAAAAGATCGGGGTCATTACCGAATATGGATTAAAAAGAAACAATCACATTCTGAAATTTACTACTGAAGTGCCATAGAAATTGCAAAATTATTTCTATAATAAACATAGTAATGTTAATCTACTTAGAAAATGTGTCTCATTTCATCATTTTAGTGTGCGTGTGTATGTGTGTGTGTGTGTGAACGTATGTCAAACTGTACGCTTACACCAGTCCAGTTAGGTCTATAAGTTGTACATGTAATAACACCACCCCAAGTTTCAGACCACTCATCTACCTCTGCTGATAATGTGTTCACAGAGTAGAGGTAGGCCATAGACTGGGTTCCCATGCCTAGACCGATCCATCTGGATCAATCTAACTCCCTGGGGAGTCTCACTAAATTGCTATCAACTTGACTGGCTTAAATGTCCGTCATGCCTACCCAAGCGGCTAGGGGGTAAAGATGATTAACCCCTAACAGCTTTACTAGGCGTGGAAGACATTTAAGCCAGTTAAGTTGTTAGCAAAATTTTAGTAAGACTCCCCAGGGAGATAGATAGATCCAAATATCTGTGGGAATGGTCCCTTAGTCAAAATTTGGCATTACAAAAGAATTTTAACAAGCCACCCATAAAGTCATTTGACACAGGCTATTTATTGATTTATTTATTTACACAGTCAGTGTATGTGTACACCAGAAGGCGCACTCAGCAGGTGTCATCAAGATTTGAAGTTTTGGTTCATCAATAACATTAAATCTAAACCATTCACCGTAGACTCAATGTTTAATGGTTGCAGATAAAATCAGCCTCATTAAAAAATTTCAAGATGTAAAAATTTGATTGATAAAAATTAACAAAAACTTTTTCATATTCTTGTAAGGCTGAATCTATGTCCACTACACATCAGTTTCTGTTGTCATATTTAACACAAGCTGAGAAAATGCAAACATATTTGCTCCAATAATTTTTTCAAATGACACTTAATCTAGGAACTGCAGATAAGCTACACATTGCTACAGTAAAAAATATGACACAATCTTTTAATCTAACAATTATTCTGATTTTTCTTTATACAAGTACCTTTACTACAAAGGCAATATACATCAAGTCTTTCTTCTTCAAATACTTGTATATCTTCCACATCAAATCTACAATGCAAACAAAAAAAATGACACCAAATACAATACTGTTAACAAAAAAAAAGACATTGTTGATGACCACTAAACGTATTGCATTAAAATGATATTGCACCTTGGAATCTGCAATACTGACTAGCCTACGGTCTTTGGTTCAGTTGAGTCCACTAAAGTGTAAAAAAATCAACACAGCTATGTACAGTATTTCCCCTGGAATTCACACTAGGCATGGGGGGGTGGACCAAGCTCAGACTAAAGTACCCCACCATATATGATAATAATCATAGAACTAAAATGAGTATAAAAGTAAGGAATCCAAGACTGTGATGGAATAATCAATCTGTGATACCGAAAATCTTGTTGTTAACATTGCAAACCTGCCAACAAAAGTAAGTAAAGTAAAATACTCCTGCCCATAGTAATTTTAAAACCAGTATTTTATGTCAATTCTGGTTACGCGCACAAATGTATAAGCAAAAATATTGACCCACTTTAGGGAGTAAACAACAAATTATAATTTGTCTTTGGGTCTTTATGCTTTTACTCTATTAATCTCTTTCTGATATTCTCTCAGCTCACTTGGCAAGTGCATGGATAGAGGGAAGGTAGTGTCGACATTTTTCAACTGTTATTCCAATCATCAGCACGATACATAACACAATCCTTGAAAGTTGAAAATTATTACA
This sequence comes from Lingula anatina, assembly GCF_001039355.2. The sequence continues at coordinate 903 of NW_019773871.1, read as the reverse complement.
TATAACAGAGACTTACAATTTGAAGATTTTAAAAAACTGGCATTCTGGTCATTTTACTTAAATTAGCAATATATTGGTTGTAAAATAATTACAAAAAGACTTACATCAAACCTTTACTTATTATATACAACAATATCATTACACTGCTAAATACTGTTCTCCAATTGGTCTATACATTCATTTATGTCTAAGGATGTCTGCTAAGGAGAGAAATTTACCCAAAGGTAGTTGTTATATCCGTAATAAAATACTGTCTGCAGAAAAAAGTTAATATAGATCTCATAAAAGAATGATATTTTCTCCACAGCACAAAATATCCACTGGGACATAATAATAATAATAATAATAATAATAATAATAATAATAACTCCCTTTCCTGGATGAGATTTCCACCATAACAGAGACCTTCCAGTCTGCACATATAACACACATTCTCAGATATTTCTCCAAACTTTACACTATGGCCCCATTCAGAATAAGGGACTAACTAGTCTGAGGGTCAAATATGACTGACCCACTTGAATACTTCCCCATGGGATATCTATTTAGTGTCTACTAGCAGATTAGATGGCAAGCTTTGTAGAGGGTCACCATATTTGACCCTCGGACTAGTTAGTCCCCTATTCTGAATGGGGCCTTTATGGTTTCTTATAACAATGGGCTGCTTCAGTCATGTTTTCATTAAAGATATGCCAACCCAAGCTGGATTAATATTGGGGGGGGGGGGGGGTGATGAGGCTTATCCAGGGTTTTTCCTCTATTCCCATATGTATACCCCCATGCCACAGGTATGAAGGTAGCAGAACAGAGAGACAATCCTTGTTTCCCCTGGTAAACCTCCTATATCAGTCAGCATGAAAAGAATGGTCACATTTAGAACTGTTCTATCTTTACTGGAAACTC
>NW_019773870.1:626591-652170 GCF_001039355.2 Lingula anatina | reverse complement strand
CCGTGTTTTGACCCATATTCATATTATTGTATTGTGTATTATATTTGTATATATTCGGTATTGTCACGAAAATAAATCTATTTTAACTTTTTAACTATACCTTGCAACAGAGAGGGACAGTTTGGATACACATGTAAGTATCTGCACTTGTAATCGATGACCCGTGTATGTGCCGTTCATTGATAAGCCTGTCGGGAACGTTAAGTTAAATGACATCAGATGGTTTTATTTTCATTTTGTTTTACACTGAGATTGCGTTGGACTTCACCTTTTACGTTACAGAGCACGTCGAGTGCCAAAGCGATTCACACCTTGGCGGTTTTAGTATGGAGTACCCTGCTCTTTAAAACGTCGACTGTGGAGTTGCCCCGGGTACTGTATGACCATATGAACAGTCTTAACAAGCAGGGGCCGAAGAATGGGGGATAAAGAAACAACATGTATGATTGGGTTAAGTACTGACTTTGAAAAAGAATTTAAAAAATTTTTCTTGCTGATAATCCCACCGACTAGGTAGCACTTTTGATAAAAAGGGAAAGTACCAAGCACGGCGTCATGCCGGTGTAAAGTGACGGAGAGCTCCCCATGATAGACACAGTTTCTGTTACACGGACCCTCAGTTTCGTTACACCGGGTTAGCTATTCAAGTTTGATCTGCGGCGTAGCTGGTGAAAGACACAGATCTACGGCCCTCGCAGCCTAAGCATTATTTTGAAGACGTTTAAGTGACGAGAAAGGTAATATTATTGACGACGCAGACTTTTTGGTAATGCTTAGCAGTAAGTTGATGTCAGACCGAAACCAAACTACCGAGCCTTCATGCAAAATGTTCATTGACCTGACTCACGAGTGTCTGCATTCGTTGTGGTGACTGCCCAATGTCAGGGCCAGGTCATTGTTGTGGCTGACTGACATACACCATCACCATCTGGGACTCGAACCCGTGACTTTGTGTCACCATGGTTCGATGGTGGCTTCAATTATGATTCTTTTGCAACCATGCACGCTACCGACTGCGCCGTAACTGAACCGCCACCTTCCGTAGAAGCGCGTGTCCTCTTATACTTAACATAATTCAATTTTAAGATTTCCAGCAAAAAAATTAAATTAACCACCCTGGAACTCGAACCCATGTAGGCCTACAGGTGTCTTGTTTTACACTGAGATTGCGTTTTACTTCACCTGCACGATGAGAGAAGAAGACATTTATAACAAGCGAAACCCTTTGATAAATTTTAGGGTTTCCACGTTTCCATATTTTATTTTGATTAGCTCCTAGGAATGACCTTCACATCTCCGAGGAGCAGTTGTGGTGAAAGCCTGAGCCGCCCACATTGAGAATTACGGTCCATTCAGAATATAAGATCTGACTGTCAACTGATCCAAGGATTAAATATGGCGGACCCCATATGAATTAAACAAGAGCCGACTTACCCACTTACAGTCTCCCCACCTCCACACACACCATTTAACTACCCTATACCAGGGCCACAGATTGATTTTTCACTAGATATTAACAGATATGTCTCTAGTTCAATAGATGGCTGATCTCTGTACTGTGACCCTGTGCTGAAATCTCACGGATGATTACATGACTTGTAACTGTTTGCATAACTACTCAGGCACTGTCACTTATTAAGTCCCTGTCAAGTCCCCTTGACAGTAATTAAAACAGTTGATTGCCCATTTGTGACAATAAAAACAGCCCCTTAACAGACAGACAAGACAAGGCAGGTTATGTAACAAGCATCAATTACATTGGGGCGAAGCCCAGCTCTCACTGAGCTCCTGCGGAGAAGATGCAACGCCATATGCACGCGCGCAGATTTAATTGCTCCCATCTGTCCAAACGTTACTGGGTTGCCTCAGCAAAAATGTCCACAATAATAAATGCAGGCATGTCACATGGTAGAGGGTACCATTTAACGGATTAAATCGCGACTCCCAAGGTTAAATTGTTAGACCCCTGCAAGGACGGAGCGTGCGGTGGCAGGAGAACCATCAGCAGATAAGTCGGTTCTTCTTTCATGCACGGTCTGCCAAATTTGATCCGGTGGATCAGAAGATCCTTGGTTCTTTTATTCTGAATGGGCTTATTGAGAATTAGAGTCACCCTGGGCCTCCACACCAGCTCTGTAACATTTGACATAAAACTGCAAAAATGTTTTATCATACCAAGATATATTTAATTCTTTAGCTCACATAGATATACATGCAATTCAGTTCATGTACAATCTGCTACAAAGTATATGACAAATATTGCACCAAAAAACAAATTCATCACCTGTTATTGTATTACTTGTATTGAACCGGTTGATGGGGTATTATAATTGGGTGTGATTCGCCCCTCCAGTGTCTACCTGAATTCTACATACACTGTATATCTGTGGCAAACCAAATGATTGTTTTTTAATGTTTATAAGGTTTAAATTTTTTTAGTTTTTACTATTTTTATTCTATTTACACGAAATATACCACCACTTACCACTTACAAAATATTTTTGTGATTTATTCCTAACTCATGAATAAATTTCTTACTTGCATCAATACATGAAATTCACCAATCCTCACCTTGCCACCCCAGGTTGGTTCTCTTATGGACAAGCACTTAAAATTTCATCAGTTAAATGATTCATTTTACTTTTAGTAGACATAGAGAGCATGCACATCAAGAAGAGCCGGGGTCTAGCAAGGACGAGACCTAAATATGGCAGACCTACATGAAAGGAAGACCGCTTAATCCTTTAATGGTCTCTCAATGACATTCATTCTGGATTATGCGGTCTTCCTTTCATGTAGGTCCACCATAATTAGGTCTCGGCCTTGCTAGACCCCGGCTTTACTCAATGTGAATACTCTCATAGACCATTTTACTGTTTAATAGTAGACACAGACCATTTTTATGTTCATGATAATTAGCCAGTGATTGCAGTTATACTGTTTTTAAAAACTGACACGGAATAAATTGTTTTGTTATATATTGAATTATTATACATTTTATATGTTATAGAAATAGGCTAGCATAATAACTGGTTATATTTTATTAATTTACTAATTAATTCACTAATTAATAATTTACAATACTTATTAATACTTATTAATTAATACTTATTGATCTTAGCTGCCTTGGCGGAGGTCTCCACTCTCTATTAATCAATTCACTAATTATTAACCAAATAAGAACGTTAATTGACCTGAGCTGCCTTGGTGGAGGTCTCCACTCTCTGTGAGTGGTATTCAGGTGATCAGACTAGTAGTGTCCTCATATCTCTAAGTGACTGTCTTGCCAGTTCATGTCTTTGATGCTGTGTTCCTGTAACTTCTGGTGCATGCTTGGTATTATTGCATGATGGGATTGTAGTGAGAGGGTAGCGGCAAGAAGTCCATATTTGATACAGTCTGCAGCTGGAATGTCTCTAAGTAAACTGTGGACTATGGCTGCTACCATACTAGGAAATACGAAATATAAAATAAAAGTACATCAAGTGGTACAGTATAAAGCAAGTTTTAAAATTATTTGAGAAAACCTTTATGATCTTTATTCCTGTGCATTCAAAAATCTATCCTATGCATGTGCACACACACACATGCAATGAATTTGACAATTACTCTAATACAGTAGCAAGTATTGACATAAGAAATATTTAATAATTGTGTTACTACTTTCTTATGATGTCAGATGGGGAACAATTACAACATATTGTCACAGTGACAGCTAGAGCTGTGCAATAAAAAATGTTTGGATATCAGAATTTCACCTTAAAACACAGCTTTTAATTTTATTCATTTACCTTATAGTTAGATCCTATTTATTTACTGATTGATTTCTACCCATCTCTGGCTCCAGACACACTGAGCAGGGGCACCTGTTGCTGGCCCTGTTTATTTATTTATTTAATTATTTATTTATTTATTTCTACCCATCTCCGGCTCCAGACATACTGATGCAGGGGCACCTGTTGCTGGCCCTGTTTATTTATTTATTTATTTATTTATTTAATTTATTTCTACCCATCTCCGGCTCCAGACATACTGATGCAGGGGCACCTGTTGCTGGCCCTGTCTATTTATTTATTTATTTATTTATTTATTTAATTTATTTCTACCCATCTCCGGCTCCAGACATACTGATGCAGGGGCACCTGTTGCTGGCCCTGTTTATTTATTTATTTATTCATTTGTTAATTACTTTATTTATTTATACCTGTCTCCTGCTCCAGATACACTGACCAGGGGCACCTGTTGCTGGCCCTATTTATTTATTTATTTATTTATACCTGTCTCCTGCTCCAGATACACTGACCAGGGGCACCTGTTGCTGGCCCTGTTTATTTATTTATTTATTTATTTATTTATTTATTTATTTACTTATTTATACCTGTCTCCTGCTCCAGATACACTGACCAGGGGCACCTGTTGCTGGCCCTATTTATTTATTTATTTATTTATTTATTTATTTATTTATTTATTTATTTATTTATACCTGTCTCCTGCTCCAGATTCACTGACCAGGGGCACCTGTTGCTGGCCCTATTTATTTATTTATTTATTTATTTATTTATACCTGTCTCCTGCTCCAGATACACTGACCAGGGGCACCTGTTGCTGGCCCTGTTTATTTATTTATTTATTTATTTATTTATTTATTTATTTATTCATTTGTTAATTAACTTATTTATTTATACCTGTCTCCTGCTCCAGATACACTGACCAGGGGCACCTGTTGCTGGCCCTGTTTATTTATTTATTTATTTATTTATTTATTCATTTGTTAATTAATTTATTTATTTCTACCTGTCTCCTGCTCCAGATACACTGACCAGGGGCACCTGTTGCTGGCCCTGTGCATACGCTGGACAATACATGGCAGTCAATGCTCCTTCAGACTGGAAAAGGGAAAGAAAAATTAAGCAAGCTCTTGTCACAACAGATAATCAGAAATAAATAATTCAGTACACAAATTAAGTGACATATCACCTTAACAAATGCTTGCCACAATTCAGCCATTATTTATCAAGTCAGTACATCATCTCATTTTAATGTAAGAAAACATTCACAACCAGTTGATCCCAGTCAGCAGCTGAAATATTGCATGACACAATTGAAAGCAAGACAAGATTTAATGTGCTCTGCTGGGATTGGTGTGCTTGGGAGAAGGGGAATCCATGACATCATTGCTAGTGGATAATCTAGCCATTTTCCTTTTCACTTCAGAAGGCAAAAAATGAACTAAGATACTTTAATGTGAGTTTTTTTTTTCTTCATTTAGGTCTGAATTGGGAAAGATGAGAAGATTTAGAATACCGAAAGCATGTTTAAAATGTGTAGAGTATGTCTTTAATCATAATGCCTTACCGTCATTGCCTATTATGCAACACATAAAAAACTACTAGAATTAAATTTGGAATTCATGTAAACTATACATACTCACTTTGCACTTAGAAGTGGCAGTCTTCAAAATGTGAGAATGGTTCTGCGATGAGTTAGAAAAGGCTGTCAAATGTACAGACAAGTGCTTGTAATAAGACTTGATATGTACCTGACAAGTACCACATGTTTTGGTCAGGGTTATAAGTACACATACAACATTATCTGTAAATAAAAAATATTTGAAAAAAATAATAAAAATGGACTTTAAAATAAAGTATGTACCTAGCATTACTTACTGGCACAATTTTTCCTTTGTATGGGAATGGATTGTCTTGGCTAGTGTTCCTGCACAGTAAAATACCATGCTTTCCTAAAGTCACTAAGATGGTTGGAATGTATTCTATTAACTGTCTGCATATTTCCACACTTTCTTCTAGCAAGGCATTCAGAGGTAAGTCATCTGTCTGGCCTGAGGGTATAAAAAAAAAAAAAATAATAATAATAGTAAATAGGGAGTCCTGAATGATCCCAGCCTATGATAATAATAATACATAATAAATCTAGCAAGGCATTCAGAGGTTAGTCATCCGTCTAGCCTGAGGGTATAATAATAACAATATTATCATTATTATTAATAACAATAGGAAATAGAGAGCCTTGACTGATCCCCGCCCATGATAATAATAATAACAATAATGATAATGACAAAATTATAGTAAATAAGGAGTCCTGACTGCTCCCAGGTTATATATCTATCTCAGCGGGGATTCTAGCTAGGGCACAGTCAATGTAATCAGCTTAGTTGTCAACCAACCCCTCTTGGCAAAGCAATATGAACAACATCACGGACCATAAAGTTTTCCCCACTTTATCCAGGTATTTTAAGCTATGAAAGGGGGGGGGGGGGGGCAGACATTAAATCTGCTTGAACTGAAAGCAATTTAGTGAGAATCCCCAAGGAGTTACTTAAAGTACTTGGGTTAAGTCGGGAAAGCTCCATAGTTCATGATGCTGTTCATGTTGCTTTGTAAGGGGGCGTGCCAGACCCATCTGGAATTTTCGAAACCATTCCCTGCTCACCTGTTTCAATCTCCCCCGTCCCTCCCATCAACCCCCGCCTCATGTGTCTCAGTTCATTGATATTCGGGGACGTGTACGTGATCTTGGTGAAGGCATCGCTGTGAAACGGCTTCTCTGCCTTGTGGAGGTCAGTGGGGTCAAACCATACTGGAAGAGAATGAATTTGTGACTTTTAATTAAAAGCAATCAGGTAAAATAAGACAAAATAAACTAACTCAATTTTGATGCTACATGGGATGGAGAAAATCCAAGATAAAAATTGAATTTTTATGCATGATTCATTTTTTGGTGAAATAAAGTGGGTGAAACAATTTTTATACATGAATTCAAAGTATGTACACGTACTAGAAATTAAAGAAATTATATCTATAAAAATATATACAGAAATTTAATAAAAATTAATTTATTATACAATTAATATGTTCATATTTTTTTCTCTTCCCTTATCTGAGAAATCTACTTTTAGTTAAAAATATGACATATTACACAGTACATTTTTTGTTTTTTATCCTTATTATTGAAGTAATGTAAAATCAATATTTATTAGTATTGTCCATTTTAATACAAAATATAATGCCAAAATGCCATGAAATTTCACACTGCTTTCAGCATTAAAAAAAATTTAAAATAAATATAAATAATAATTGAAACAATAAATACTGAAATAAAAAAATAAAGAATAAATAAATGAACTCCTATACGGAACTGTTTTTTTTTTTTTCACAACAGAAAGTTCTTTTAGCAATCTTTCTTGTGTACTCTTTTAAATTTCTTTAAAATTAACTAACATCCATTATGTTAACACATCTCTTGGCCACACATTCATTCCCACATGAGATTCAGCAATCCTAGCCCCCAACACTTAATTCATCAGTATTACCTGGCAGTGTATTCAGAACCACCTGTCACCCCCTCCACTTAATCAGTAGACCCACATTCCTTGTTTAATGTCTGGCAGCCTCATTTTCACTTTAACCGCCATGCAAGTGAATCAACAGGTAGAGCAGGTCTCAATTATAGGGGGAGACAGAGAGTAATTTTTTTTTTTCAGATAAATATGACAAAACTAGGCTAATACCACAGAATATTTCCAATAAAATCACTAAAAATGCATAGGATTTTATTTTAAAAGTGTGTCATAAATAACTGCTATCATAAAACATAAAGGAATACAAGATTTATAATTTTCCTTGTCCTCTCCCTCAAATCTACCTGTCCACCCACCTGTACAGGTGAGACAGAGGACAGAGAATCCAAGATGGCGAATGGTGGGAGAAATGAGAGTCCAGTCTTTATAGCAAGTTTTATCCTCACTTTCATAGCTCTCATCTTCCACGTTGTGGCATTCTGTAGCCCTCACTGGATACAGTCATGGGAGAGAACGCAGAGCGATTTTCTGAGAGCAGGATTATGGGAATTCTGCTTCAACGCTTTCACTCACCCACAGGATTACCTTGCTAAAAGTTATGTTGGATGCTGGTGGGTTTATTCACCAGAATACTTCAACATTAGGGAGTTTCTTATGCCACGTAAGTACGGACTTTGAAAAAATATATATTAATATATAATTTGAATTATATGCATTACTTTAAGCAAAACTAGGGTTTGTTATACCAGCAGGTAAAATTAGGTCAAGGTGTGATTTTGTTTTTAACTGTGAGTCAGTTGCTGGGAATTCAAAATGGCTGCTTGGTATTTAGGAAGTAAAGAGAAGTTTGACATTTTAAAAACTCTGCTTCTTTAAATATAAAATCTGAAGAGATTAATTCATGAAAACCAGAATTCTTTAAAATATTTGTAGCACTTAGACAGCTGATTAATTGAAACCACATCACATTTTTTATTGGAAAACTATATATAATATATGAGCTAACATGACAGAGTGAAAGTGTTAAAATAGGCACTTATCTCTACAAAAGCCATCTTTTCTTGGGTTTGCCAAAACTCTTAGAATAGAACAGATGAAAAAAATCAACTTGCTGAGTTTTAAAATATTTAAAAAGTATTAAATGAGGTTACCACTTCATATACTACACTAACCTCTACCTGATAGAGTCTAAATGAAACCAATTCTATCAGAAACATCAAGTTAGATAAGTTTTTAAAATCATTTTAACATGATGCTTTTCCAGCTAATGACTTTTCCTGATATTTGATAAGTGTCATGTTTAGATATTTTACTTTGCATTTTTTTCTGTTGTTAAAGCATGGTTCACTGTCACTTAATGCCTGTAAGTGATGTTAAAGACATCCCCCCAAATTATTAAATGCTGCTGACATAATATTTCACTTTTGGTACTTATTATCACTGATATCGCTTACACAGCTTGGAGACGCCCGTGACAATTGTTCATCACTATTACTATTGCCATTATTAAATTGAATTATCTTTAACATTTCTGACCATTAAATGCTATTTCATTTTAATTGTTTTGGCATGGTTTATTATTGTACAGTGTCTGTCTATCTTGGTTCTTGAACTCCCAGCCTTGTGTATCCAAAGTATTATAAATATTACATTAAATAAAATCACACTTTTTCTCATTCCAGCATGGTTCATTGCTGCCCAGTGGCTGTCAGTATCTGCCTTGGTTCTAGAACTCCTGGCCTTGTGTATTCAAAGTATCTACTACATGAGATGTTGCTCCACAACACTTGAGGTTCCCTCAATTTACCTGTCAGCTTTCTTGATGGTTTGTGCATGTAAGTATAGCCATGTGATTAATTTTGGCCCTAATATTTGACTAGATTTATAAATTTATGACCGATGTTTGTAGGATGCCTCAATAAACTGCATGTATCCTTATCAGATTGGTTTTTTACTACATATTCATTATTGTTAAAAATGCCATGATTGCTGCCACCTACTTGTGAGTCAACTCTGCACCCTCCCGTTTTGAAAGACCAAGCACTGAGATAGCCAAGATTTTTTGTGCTACTTGTGTTTAGAAAACATGTCATTGAACACACAATATGAAACCCAAAGTCAAGAAACCTCAATTGAACCCATACCATGTTTTATTTTGCCTGTTGGCATGTTACTCAACGAGGCAGACAAATGGACACAACAGATTGAAATACTCTTCAAAAAAATTTTTTTCTAAAAAATTCTACAATAATTAATACCAGACTGATAAACCTACTCAGTATAACCAAATAGTTAGTCTGTATCTATCTTTTTTCCTTTTGCCTAGGTATCATAGAAGGAATGGTGGTGATTGTATTTGGTGCCCTCAGCGGTGACCGGACCTGGATGCCGCGCCCTGACTTCAACTACCTGTCATGGTCGTACGCCTTTGCCGTGCTCTCCGGATTTGTTGCATGTTTCGCAGGATGCGGTCTTGCTATGGCGGGATCCAAGCTATCACGCATGATTAAGAAGGACCCGAACTCTTTTAACATGGGAACAATCCCACCTCCTCATATGTAAATGTTTTTTGGGATTATAAATGGCGTTTAAGACCCCTCAAGATATCACGACCGAGTGTATAAATGGAATTTAGGACCTCTTATGATGTCATGACTGGGTGTTAAATGGCATTTAAGACCTCACAGTATACTCTGAATAAAAGTTTAACTGGTCTCCAAGATACTGGCAGGGGGACTTAAATATTACCATTTAGGACTTTCTACACAATTCACCATTTCAAATTCTACAAATATTCACATGGAAACTGTATTTAAAAAGCAATTTTGTTTTATAATACATTTAATGTTGGTTCTTTCTGAATATTCGCGACTTTCATAAAGACCCATATATTCCCTTTTAGAACATTTCTTGTGGATTTTTTCACTATGTTCAATGGTTGCATTTTATTTAGTTGTACATATTTTCGTAACTTTTAGTACAATGTATATGTGGTGCCATGGCAACATGGATAGTAAAAATATGTATATTTGTTCTTAGACTACCAAGTTTTCTATTAGATACATTAATTTTTTTTTTATTTCTCAACTTCTAATTAAATGCTTAAAGTAAAATATTTAACCATTTGAGATGTGTTTACATCACAAAACAAAATTTTTCTGTCTATACATATGGAGATTTTTTTAAAAATTTCTGCATGGTATTGATTCATATGTAAAAAAGGGGACCAACATTCAAAACTACTTCTGTATAGAAATAAGATGTGCCATTTAAAGTTATCTCAAAACAATGGGAGGACCTGCTAATCTGGTACTGTGAAATATAAAAATGATAGTTCAAAATATTTTCGTACACACATTCTATTCCTGAAGTACTTAAATATGTGGTTTAATGTGCCCATCTTTGAACCAAGCCACACTTCCGTGAAAGGAAGTTGGACAATTGTACAAAAAACTGCCTGCAACGCAGAACCCAAAGAGTAACTCGAGCTGTGTATATTACTTAAAAACCTGACATTCTTTACTGTATCATATTAAATAGTTTCCATAATTATTAGGAATGACTAGTCTTTTATTGCTGAGATATAATCTCTTGAGTTAAAGTAATAATTTGCACTGTGCAGGTATGGGTCAAAGAACCTAGAAATATTGACAGATAACAGCTGTCTTTTCCAATATATTTCTCAAGTTGTTTCTCTTAATATGTGACAATGGCAAATTCCATTCCTTTTCATATGATTTTAATTTTGAAAACTTAGGTCAAACATATCAGGGTTTTGATATATATAATAGTTTGGTACTAAGTGACATGTTCTGGTAATTATTTTAGTTCATATGTGCTCGTATGTATATAAGAATTTAGTTGCTTGCAACTGATTCCTGAATGAAGATAAAAGGGTCACAAGTCTGGTAATTGATCACTTATTCCAAACATTTCGTTTATTTCTATTTCTTATTCCAGAATCAAATCTGATAATTTTAGTTTCTCCCAATCAGAGCATAATTTCTGACATTAATTTAGCTTGATTTTGAGAAACCATGGGTCATCTTTTTCAGATTTTGTCAAAAAACGGAAGTTTGTTTTGAGAAATAGATTTAATTAACTTTGTTTGAATAAAGCATGCAATTACCAGATAATTATCCCTCAGCCCAAATTCAGCCAATATCTAATATTAGATAGTAAGCAAATGGGTCTATACGATGTAAATCATACCTATTTTTAACGCTACTATGAAGTAGGGTTGCTGTAGATGACTTGAAGCCACGTAGATACATTTTGTAAAATAAAAAGACTTTTGTAAAATGAACGTGATGTTTGCTTTTCATTAATTTATGATGCTTTATGTGTTATATTTGATTATATTCAGATTAAACAGGTAATAAGAATTATTTTTATCACATCCTGACTTTTCCACTCATCGCATAAAAGCAAAAAAATTGGGATTATGCATCATTTAATTATATCTTTAACAATTCACAATTAGCCTTGAAATGAGCCAATTCTACTTGAATGCATCTGGCTACTTTCAGAAACCTTTCTTTTTAAATTTATACTTCTTGGAGTTGCACCAATGTCTGTAAGATCACTGTTTAAGCCTAAATTCATAACAATTAAATTGGTCATCAATACAAAAAATGAAATAGATGAATATAAGTAAAATATTTGGACAATTTTTCTCCCACAGATCTGTATCACATTGTTTACAGCACCTGCCATAACTTTAATTGCAGTATTTGAAGTTTAAAGCCTGGGCAATAAACCAATCATATCTTTATCTGTTGTTTGCAGGGTGACACAACCTGTCACCCCTCCAGCCGGAATACACCTGTCCCAGTTTATGATCTCATGAAAATGGCAGCCAGGTATGTTTGTCATGGCCAGGTGAGAAAAGGTCTCATGGGATTGATAAACTCATGACTTAATGACTTCCATAGTCAGAATAAATCTAATAAAACATGAAATATCAAAGAAGTAAAACCATATCAATTGTACATATGACAATTTTGGTCGATCCTAAACACATACCAACTGCAGAATCTTAAAACAAAATTTCAAAATTACCAAACAATAATGAATTACCCAAGAGTCTCAAAGACCTGCACTCCCCCCTCAACTGCCATAGAAGGAGGCCACCATCTTGAATTTGGAGACTTAAAGATGGGGTCCAACGCTACATTTTACATCGGCTTCGCATTAAGCCTATTAGCTCTACTATTCAACATAGTAGGCTTCTGCACCCCTAACTGGTATGAGAAATCAGACATTAGAGACAGTCACGGCTTTGTGCGATGCGGACTTTGGGAGTTTTGCCTGGACAATTACAAAAACCCAGATGACCTGTTAGCCAAGCCTTACAGTGGATGTTGGTGGGTTTACTCTCCAGAATACTGGTGGATGAGAGACCACTTAATGCCACGTAAGTATTGAGGGATATAAACTGAAATTTATGACAAGAGAGGTCATAATGAGTTTGTGCACAATGTAAAATGTGTTTACTGAAAGCGGATGTTCTTTGTGTACTTTTACTGGCAAAAAACAGCATTCATTTCATTCCAAAACTACAATTAATACACTATTCAGGCTTAACTATAATACCTTTGCTTCAAAATGATACTTGTTGTAAAAAATTTAAATTGTGTCTTATAAATGGTGTAAAAATGCCTGTTAAATTCAATGAGTTTGTTGTAAAGACTTTAAGTCTCACTGTCATGAGTGACCCCAATTCAACCTGCATCAACAGGTGTGAGTCACTGGTCAAATATCTTGATTAAAATGCAAATTGATTTTCTTATCAACCTGCAATAAAATCCCACTGTAGATTAATGATATCTATACCATAATTGGGAAAAAAACTTAATTTCAACCATGTCTTTAGATATAAGGTGTTATTCATCTATAAAGATGTATACTACATTAATTTTATATTTATGCTTTGTGAAATGAATCACAGCCAAGTTCAATCAAATTATCCTACTTCATTTTAATGTATCAATTATTGTTAAATTATACATGTCAATATTCTATTGAAGCCTGGGTTAGCCTATTAGTATCTGCTATATATTATTAATGCTATTGTACACATGTTATAGTCATAGACAACAGTAGTGTTGTAGTTAAATAAAACTTGAGTTGGGACTTAATTCTATTTTGAACTTTTCATCTAATCCTAATTTTAATTCACTTTAATAAACATGAATAACTCTGATACTGGAACTTACATTTAACAACTGACATAATGCAGGTTCCAGTATCAGAATCATTCATTTTTATCATTGTTATTCTACTGGATGACTAACAACATTTATTTTGGTACTCATTTAATTGACTTTCTTGTTACATCTCTTTCACAGCGTGGTTCATCGCCTGCCAGTACCTGAGTCTGATTGCCGTGTTTGTCTTCATGACCGCCTCCTTTGCAGAGGGAGGCTTCCTCTTCCAGTGCTGTGAGACAGATAGCTCAGCATTAAAAATCTCAGGAGGAATAAGCATTGCTGCAGGTTTGTACCTAATAACTTTTGGGTCAGTAGCAATAGCTGATTAGTAATAATTGTAGGGGGGCGGGGACTTGAAAGTGTGCACAGACACACTTCACCCACCTTTATCATCCTGTGAAATTAGGGAAGATAAGTAGAAATTTGGGGAAAGTCCCAACAGCTCATGTGGAATAAGTAACTGCAGCAAACACTGCCTGCCATCACCTCCACTGGTTAAAAAGTGATTGGTTAGAATTNGACACAATAAAACCACCATTATCACCTTGTAAATTTAGGGACAGGAAAAGAAAAACTGAGAGAAATTGAAACTGAAGGGGTGGTGAAATAGATAACCAAGCCCTAAGAGCTCAGGAGAAAGAAGTACAGCAGCAAGTTTTTAACTAATATTAGTAAATTACAACCATTGGGCAGAATTGAATGCTCCTCAGATTATTATTATTATTATCACTATTATCTATTTTAATCATTTACCTATTTATTATGGCGGGGGGGGGGGGAGCTCAGGTTGTGTATACAGATTAAAGAACTAGAAAACCCTTACACCTGCCATCAACCTCCACTGAGACTGATTCTCAAACTTCTTTATATAAAGTTCATTAGCTTTTTGAAATTCACAAACTTCTCACAAAGGGGGTGGCACAAGATTGGAGGAAAAAACTAAAGCCCTTTGTGCCAAAGTGGTAATAAATGAGACATTTTTTTATTGAAAGATACGCAAGAGTTCAGTAAAGATTTACTGAAATAACTAAAGAGTAAAACTAATGCAGCCATGAAAAATAATGTAGATAAAAATAATACATTTTAATTATAAAAGGATAATTGATTCATACAAAAAGGCTATCATGAAACACTTGGTTGTTTTCTTTTACAGCATTACTAGAAGGAATCATCGTCACAGTTTTTGGAACCATAACCAAAGATGGCCGCACCTGGATGCCAGACCCTGACAACAACCGCGTGTCCTGGTCTTTTGGACTCGCTGTCTTGTCTGCATTTTTGGCTCTTTTCTCTGGGATGCTGATGCTTTTAACGAGAGCCCAATTGTCAGATGAGACAGAGGCGGAGATGAAGTAAAATGTGTGGCAATTTCCAGGACTGTTGCTGTTTAATATCATGTAGAATAATTGTAGATTTTTATACCAAAAGTGTAATGTAAATATTTTTTAAGTTTCAAAATATTTCACTTGAAATAGGGACAGTGACTTTGCAACAGAACAGACTGTTTTATAGGAAGTGCATTTACAGGAAATATTGTAAAAACCCATACAATGGCTGAAAAAGTGCTCTACTTACATCCCTGTATAAACACATGAACTATATGTGAGCAATTTTGATATTTTACTGTGAATAAAACAATGTTCATGGGTGCTTTTTTTAAGAGGAATTGACAAATGACATGCAAAATGTATATGAACCTTTGTATTATTTGTAAATATGTCTTATCCCTTAGGCATTAGTTTAACAAAGCAAAACTGAATGTTTTAGAATAGTTAGTAATAGAATATGACCTTGTGAGACATAACTTATGTTTTTATCCATATTTTGAATGAAAAAACTGTTGGACTACTCGTCAACACATCTGAATGGAATATGTAGCATATGTAGATAGAACACTAGTAGACTCAATATATCTATGGAAATATTCATATTTTTACCAACTTATACTGCTTGTCCTTGATATATTTTTCTTCTCCTAAAATGTTTCCTGTTTTTTCGATTGTTTTAACTGAGAAGACTTAACAAACAGAAGTCAAGTTTGTCAGAAGCATTTCATACCAGAAAAAAAAATTTTATAAGCAAATGTAAATAAAGAAATAGTAAACATACTAAGTATGGTGTTGCAGTTTTTTTTAAGTAGAGGCACAGTTTCTCTGTCTCTCTCTCTCTCACACTCTCTCTCAAACGCACACTCAGACTTCTTTTCTTCTGAGATTGTAATTTCATAAACCCAATCCTATTTGAATATTCAAATTAAAATTTGAATTAAAATAAGTATAGCCTTCCCCTAAAAAAAAGTTATGGCCTTCTTTAATCTTGCCACCTCCTAAGATGCATCAACTACAGGGGCTCAGCACTACAGTTTCTAGATGGCAGTGTTGACCTCACCCATACTAATAATACTTCATGAAGAAATAAACCAAATAAAAGACAGCATTTTTTTTTTCATTTACCTGGTACTTGATTTCTATCACAGACGTTGCAGACATATTCCATAGAGGATTCTGGGATATTTCCATCAATAAGAACTATGGGAGCTTGACACAGCTTGGCCTCGTATCTGGCAATCTGTGAATAAAAATTTATTATATAATAAATGTTTAAATTATTAAAACTGTCTCATATTACCATGGAATCTGGAGTTTTCACGACATGATCTATGTTTACATTAACATTTAACATTTTGTGATCGTGGAATTTCATTTCTGAATTCTGTATAATAATGTCTCATCAGAATATCAGGGTTACCGTAGTATCTTGAATGTGTGTGCATTTGCTGGTTAAGTTATATTTTAGAAACATGACTGAGAAAGAATCACACAGTGGTCAGCTTCCGTAATGTCAATATGGAGTCAAAGGGTGCATTCCCAGAGATTTAGATCGATCCAGAGATTTAAATTTAGATCAACCTAACTCCCTGGGGGTTCACGCTAAATTGCAGTCAGCCAAGCACGCACCATAGTTTTAAAATTACCCCCTTACAGCTTTCAGTAGGTGGGACAGACGCTTAAGCCAGCTAAGCTGACAGTAATCTAGTGAGACTCCCCACAGGGATAGATCAATCTAAAATCTATGGGAATGGAGTCAAAATGTCAGTATGGAGGGAGGCAGTTAAGAGCTTAATTGTAGAAAATGATCCAAGAATTGTAAGTCAGACTATATAAACATACTAGGGCCTGGCCAGCTGTAATGATTTAATGTGTTAAATTTGATATCATTTTATACTTTACAGTAGTGATAATTAAAGAGTTACTGTACTCACGTATTCGGGTGTGATGGTGGAATGAATCTCCATGTCCCCCACACCATACATCAACTCACCGCTGTGTCTTAGAATTGCACAATAGGTGGCAGTGGAGTAGGTCTCATGCTGCGCAATACCACTGCAGTCCTTGAATAAGTATCAAAATTTAATGTTAAAATATTTTGAAGTTTTTGTATTTTAATGAAAATAAACTACTGACCAATCTCTCTCCGCCAAGAGAAGAAAAAGAAAGACAACAAATTTAACATAAAATTTTGCATGAAAATGATTTTAATAAATAAATAAATGAATAAACAAAACATTATATGGGACCACTTACCTAGAAAAAGCTATAGCCCAAAATTTAAAGTACTTTAATACCCTGAAGCAGACTAACTTTTGTATATAAATGTTAAGACTCATTTTTTGGAAAATAGCTCTTTTGTGAAACTGGCCAATCAATGTAGAAACCAACAAATTGGAGAGCAAAGAATCAATGACTTTCTTAATTGAAAAATGAAGGAAAAAATAAACAAGCCCAAAAATAAAACCTGATTGTTACCATGTGACTACAGTAGTTCAACATGGACTCGGCATGCCCATCTGTACCAATGGCCGATATGAAGAAAGGATTGGAGCCAAGGCGAGCTAATCCATCCGCTAGATTCCTCCCGACTCCACCAAACGACTGCCTCATGTGACCAGGGTAGCTTCCACCATCTTCCTTGAGATTGGGGTCTGTGGCGGTGATTGTGAAGTCTACAATGGTGCCACCTATAACGACCTGAAATAAGAAATGAAAAACCTTTTTCTTTAAACCTGTCCTATTTCAAGCATTTAAAGTATTTCTTTGGTATGAACCTGAAAGTGGAATGATATATGAAATGCAAATAGCAAATTCCAGCCATGTGAATCCCAGCACCAGTGTAATAGCACCAATGATTTGAGTATATTTATAATAACTATAACTATATTATAATAACTATATTAATAATAACTATAATAATATATTTTAGTAATAACTATCATTGTACTTGGATAAGAACTAAAAAGTTCAGCACTATTCCACTTTTTGGTGTTATTTGTAGGTGTTCTGCTCTCTATACTGTGCAGGACTGATGGATGACATTCTCAACACCATGTTAGTTTATTCAGTGCAATATTAGTACATGTATGTGTCCAGTTCCAACCACTACAACCAGCAGCTACCATGCCTCTTATCTTCTTCTACCTTCCTTATGGTTATACCCAGTTGTTTAACTGTCCAATCTGTCTAGAATCATATCCTCACATCTCTTTTCTTCCGTGTGCTTCTCCTCCTCCAACTGTTCCATGTGGGACTTCATTGGCAAATCCAGGTCTTATTCTGTGACTCTTCCATCTTTTTGTGTTATTTTACTGTTCCCTGTAGGCCTTTTATGACTAGCCCCGAATGTGTAATCACTTGCTATTGGCTACTTCCATCACAGCTTATACCAGTGTGAATGCTGAAGTTGGCTGTGCCTCAAGACATAACTGTTACTGTGACATTTCTGGGGATAATAAAAGAACCCACACCAAATATTCACAGATTTTGTCCAACAAGAGCTTCTCAAATCAGGTATCCACTATCCCCCCCCCCCTCCCCCCCACTTGTCACCCGACTTGCTACTCCAAATTGCAGAGCATAATTGCATTTTTTAAATAAATACTGTGTTTAACATTATTCGGGCCACTGAAAGGCATTTTTACCTCTCTGTCAAGTATGATTACAGGACTATTGTCAACTTCAAGTCAGTTTTAAAAGAAATAACATAAAAGTACAAACATTTTCAGTTGATTAAAATCTNCCCCCCTTTGTCACCCGACTTGCGACTCCAAATTGCAGAGCATAATTGCATTTTTTAAAACAAATACCCCGTTTAACATTATTTGGGCCACTGAAAGGCATTTTTACCTCTCTGTCAAGTATGATTACAGGACTATTGTCAACTTCAAGTCAGTTTTAAAAGAAATAACATAAAAGTACAAACATTTTCAGTTGATTAAAATCTTTTATTGTTTGATAAAGAAATCGACAGTAGGGTGTAGTTCAAGTTATGGCATACATGCTTAAAAACAGTAAATTGTTAATTCCCTCAAGTATATGATGAGTAACATATGTTAATAAAAAAAGCATTTTCTAAATATCCTCTCAAAAATAGTGTACAAGAAATAGGTCCCTGAACAAGAAACAACTTAATACTTATCAACTAAAATATTAATTTTGGTATTTAGCTTAATATTAATAATTTTAACTTAAAAGTTTGCTAAGTTACCACTCATTTCAAATCTTAATCCCTACCATTTGTTACTTTTACAACTTAACAAATTTGTTAAGTAGCTTGGAAAAAGAATATTACTAACAATTTTCCAAGTTTCATTTTATTGTCTTGCTTGTGATGACATGATGTAAAGGTTAAAACACTACCCACATTAAAATGTTTTGAACATTTAATATATATTTTAAATCTTATTAATTTACTTTCTTTTAGTAAGGCCCCATTCAGAATAGATTATCCCAGTACTAACTGATTCGCTGACTAAATATGGGCATCCACACATGCACCATTAAACGGATTAGATCACGGCTCCGAGGTTTAACTGCGGGGTCCCTACAGCGACGATGTGTGTGGAGTCAGGGAGACCATTGATAATCAGCAGCATTTCTTTTGAAGTGTGGTTGCCCACATTTAGTCAGCGGATCAGTTAGTACTCGGATCATCTAATTTGAATGGGGCCTAAGACAGGTTTGACCCATATCTTTACTATTTTTTACAAATCAACCACAAGTGATACATGAAACAACGTGTTACACACAGACTTGTTAACATTAAGAAGTTATCACGGATGATCTTTAGAAAATATCCACATCACGGTCCCCAAAATGAATCTTTAAGTGGTTTTGAAAGGGGAAAATATAATATTATACTAGAAAAGAAAACTAAATTCTATCCCGCTTCACAAATATCTTAACATCATCTTGAAAACAAAACTATTTCAAAAACCAAATTATAGAAGAAGTGCATAAATTGTTTATCTTACCTTAATCCATTTTTTTCGTTATCAAGCTAACTTATAACTTGTATAAGTCATTTATTCCATTATGGCACTCAACATTTTAAATTTAGTGCTTTATTATCTAAAGCATTGAGATTGATATAAGAGACAAGGTATCCTTTGGCTTTCTCAAAAAAGAAAAAAAAATCATTTTGGCTGTGTACATGTACGTATGAGTCAGATTGTCTTCCCCACCTGAGATGTAAAATGCATACAAAACCTGAAATACACTCGAGGCACTAGGTATTATAAATTGAAGCAAAGAAATATCATATTATAATTTCTATATGGAAACGCTTAGGTTTAATTTAATAGAATAACCTTTTTTTTTCCAGTGGTATTTCATCTATATTTAATCACTTATCTCTGTGTCTCTCTTTTCGCACTCTACACATTAAATATATCAAATTTGCATTTTCTTTATCACAAATTCTCTTCCCAATGGTTATTTCAAAACAAGCACCAATAAACATATTACATCACCTGTCCAGTTAATTGCCTTGCTGCACATATCTCATCAACCCTCAGAAATATACAGAAAAATCAAAGATGGCTTATGACTGGCATATTCGTATTATTTAAATTATTCCTATTATGAATTTAAAATACATCTGCCAATTTTTTTTTAACATGATGATTCTCCACTTTTCATGAAGCTGTCCCCATAAATCTGACATGTCAACTGCCCATAACAAATAATCAACTCAGAAACAAACAACATTCAGTTTGTTCAAACTTAAATAAAAGTAAGGAAATCAAGTAAGTAGGGAAATCGACTTTAAAAGGGTGTTAAATCGAACATAACATTTAAATGTAGTCAACATGATTTTTCTAAAAATAATTAGCAAAGGCATTGTGGTTTTAGTTAGTGATAGGTCAAATTACATATAATCAAGTTCTGAATCTAATCTACATGTCAACTAACAGGCCTTCCTTGCTCCCCACCAGATGGTGCTGGATGCAAACTTCCTGCTGACCTGGGCTGCGGTGTCGGCCTCTGGTGGCCAGAACTTTGGTTTTGGAGTTTTGCTAATTCTATGGCAATTTTGCTGCCAATGTCTGCATTGTTTCTTATCAGAGCCATATCTGAGAGACTTGTAAAGGAAATACATGTTTTAGACTAAGAGCACGCGTGTTTAACATTATCCTATACGTGATCAAAGTGGACCATGTAACTTCACAGGTTCACAAAAGGAAAAGAGCGCAAATAAGATTCATTTAAACATGGCTTTCCAATTTCTGTTAGAAACAATGGAAAACATTTTTCCTGTATAGATGAATTAATGTTTAATTTTTTTTTTTTTTAACATAAACTTTAGACAATTTCAGTACAGACTGTTTTCTCAGAATATTTAATACACAGGATGCCTTTTTTTTCATATTTCAATAAAAAGGTGACAAGGATACTGGCTCTTAAGGAGTCTCCCTGTGTCATCTCATGTACCCTCTTTAACAGGTAAGGTGTCACTTCTTTCCCCTTGATGTTTTTATGTCTAAAAACAAAACAGAATTAGAGAATCAATATTAAATTTTCAGCACTTTCATCATCCTAAGGTCATGCTTTCTCTCTCACCCTTTTTTTCCAACTAGAAAATATAATAATCTGAAAATTAATGCAGAAGAATATGGAAACTGGCAACAGAGATCTTTAAAAACAAAATTTACTCCCCTTCTACAATGACATTAATTATTATCACCAGAGGCTCCATATTAACTTAAAATTATTGAGTTTGGAGCAAAAAATATTATTAAAAAATAAAATAAAAATGCTGCCCAACTATCAATGCAGCCCATACTTACTCCGCCTCTATAATAGCATTCTGAATGTCCTGTTCAATCTCTAAATGTGACACAGAGTCATCTTCAGGGATGGGAACTGCTATAAGTACTCCACTGTCCAGCTCTAATTGCAAGCTAGTATCTGGAGGAAAAAAAAAAACGCACATTTAAAGACATGTATGGGTGTTTAAAATTACTGAGTGTTCAAAGCACACAATGTGGATAATTTGACATCTATAAAAACTTCAAACAACATTGGTTTGCTTGTACTGAAACTTGCCAGAACTTGTTCAAATCCATGGAATTTAAGAAGGGGGCGAGTTACCACATTCTCATATAAAGTGCATCATTACAGGTACAACAAGTTGTTCATCAATTAGATGCTTGTGTCAGATTTCAGGCTTCTGATACCTTGTTTTCTGCCTGTGATCAGCCTGAACCATCTGGAATCGCCTGTACTACTTACATATCATTCTGGCAGCTTCAGCAGGGGAATTTACACTGTGGGGAGCATGGTGACCACTCCGCGGGGTGAAGAAGGATGGGAAGTGCGTGCTGGGGCCATAGGCAGCCACACAAACACCTTCAGTCTCCTAGAATTTTGAAAATGAATTTATGGAGAAGATAACTGTATTATTATGAACAGTTTTTCCACTTGAAAAAAAAACATAGAACAACAACTCCAAATTAGCCTTGACATGGGCACCAGAGGGAAGGAGAAAAAATGTTGAAGCTGAGCAAAAAGAACTGAAGGGGCAGACATGGGGCGAAGCTGGCACAGCAGCAAAAGATAGAGGGAGATGGCAAAGACCTTATGAGCCGACCATGGTGCGAAAAGGATAAGTAAGTAAAAATTAAATTGACAAATTATACCATATTAACCTATCTTTTGCTCAAATAAGCTAAACATTTTATAATTTATTGAATCATGGATCCAATTTAAGAGCAATAATCCAAAAACACCAAGTTCATAAATCATATTCAAGACCCATGTACCATGTACTCCAAGGTCATATATCGAATTTAAAGCCTTATCCCTTTGGACCTGTCAGTTTACAAAGATCGATCCAACTCTGCTGGGCCTCTTGCTGAATGCAATGAAAATCACAGATTAACACCTCCTGGTGTTGAGTAGATTACAGAGAAGCTGGTAAATATATATGAGTACACTGAAAACAAGAGGATGCCTGTTAATCTGTTTAACTTGTTGTATTCAGCGAGAGTCCTGACAGAGTTAGATCTATCTACGTTGACCAATAGCTTCAATAGGAGTGAGCCCTAATTCTCACATACCAAGTATTCTAATGTCCTCTCAATGTCCAGTATAGACTTGACCCCTGAAGATACCACTGTGATGGGTGTCCTGCCAAGCTCCGTCAGGTCAGCACTGATGTCCAGGGCTACAATAAAAACAGTACATATTACAGGGTTTGCCTTCTATTTAGTAGACTTTAGACACAGGGCTACAATATATACAGTACATTTTATGGGGTTTGACTTCCTTTTTAAGCAGTCTCTAAACAGGACTGGGATATATAAGTAATCTGTATGGTACGTCTTACTTATAAGCAGTTTCTAGACACAGTGCTCGGATATATACAGAACATTTTACATGGTTTCTCTTCGTTTCAGCAGAGTCTAAACACAAACAGAAAGTTAATGTATACATAATGTGCAGTTTGTGTGATGGAGAGGATGGGGAGGGAGAGAGGGAGAGAGATCAAAGAAGAAAATAAAAGTGTGTGTGTCTTTGGTGTGTGTGTGTGTGTGTGTGTGTGTGTGTGTGTGTGTGAAAGAGATAGAGAGGAAAGAGATAGAGGGAGAGAGGAAGAGAGAGAATGAAAGTGTACACATGCTAGTGAATCAATGTCCAGACTTACACATCTAAGTTTCTCTGTGAACACTAATACCCTGGATGCTAACTTTTAATGTGTGTGTGTGTGCGTGTGGGTACATGTGTGCATGCCTGTGTGTGTGCGTGTGTGCATGCTTGCTTGCATGTGCGCATGTGTGTGTGTGTTTTGCCCCTCACATGTCTCAGCTCCCCTGTGTCCTCCACCAATGCCCCTGTCACAAACACCTGGATACCAGCAGAGAGAGAGTGTGTGTGTGTGCGTGCGTGTGTGCGTACGTGTGTGTGTGTTTTGTCCCTCACATGTCTCAGCTCCCCTGTGTACTCCACCAATGCCCCCTGTCACAAACACCTGGATACCGGCTTTGTGGGCAGCTATCATGGTGCCAGCCACTGTCAGACCACCTGTGAAACCCTGAAGATAAATAAATAAATAAATAAGTAAATAAATACTTGTCTCAAAATCGATCAAACAACATGATCAATTTAAAATAATAAATAAAACACCAGTCTATTTTAGTTTTAAATTACCTATCTTTCAAGCACTGCCATATGTAACCTGAATACAGAATTCTTATGCCCATCATCCTCCCAGATCAACTAAGTGTCAAGTGTTGGAACCAATTTAATTTAATAAGTAACAGTTGTTATAAATACTTTTACAGTTCCCATATGATCTCTCTCTTTCTTTTTTTTTCAGGTGACATTCATGTTACATTGTTACATCTGTATTGAAGTCAGATTTGTTTTCTGTGCTCCCAAAGTTTTTCCAGCTCAGTGGTTTACCTGACTCAGAACCCAAGCCATGTCTCTGCGGGATGTCTTGACAGCACTGGTGCCCTCTTTAGTCAGACTTTCAAGCTGATCCCCATCCAGACCTGAAGAGTAAAAAGTAACCACATTATATAGCATGATGACAAAGACAAAACAATTAGATATGGTCAGTGTTATCTGTGGCGAGCAGGGGTGGATCCAGAGATATTTTCTGACAGTCTTCCATATTATATTTGTTGATCCATCCTCCATTTTTTGACCGTCTTCCGACAGAAAAAATTAGATACCCAACAATGTTAACTTGAAAATCTGACCATCTTCTGGAAGACCCAGAAGACGGCCTAAATCTGCCCCTGGCTAGTATTAAGTTACCATGGAATTGTTTACAAAAACACTGCCTAACTCTGGGGTTTCATGTTAACACTTGATTCAGATAAAACAGTAGGACACATACTGTCACGGCGTAGGATTTTTACGTCGTTTTTTCACGCGCCATTACGTTACGTCGCGTTCGTTTTGTGAAACAGTGGAAATTTGACCGAAAAATGTCAATATTATCTGCAGAAGTAAATATCTAATACTTCCAATCAGATGTTATATTAATTGGGTATTTAAGCTTCATACCCATGTAATATTTTATTTTGAAATATTTGACATGACCGAGTTTATGTTCGCCAAACTTTCACGTCGCGGTGACAGTTTTCCTTGGCAACATCGTAACTTTCCTTATAATTTGCAAACTAGAGAGTGTGCGGGAAATTCCGGAGCCTGTATAATGTGTTTAAAAGCCTTAATTGTGTGGCTAAATTTTTATTCAAATCTATCCTTGTAAACAAATGCCTCAGCTGTTTTCGTAGGAAGATAGTGTAAAATTCAGGATTTGACGTCATGCATCGGCCAAGACGAGCCCAACTGAATGTTTGTTTACATTTTCACCTATTTGCACTTTGGCGAATACTTGTGTTAAATATGGTCGGTAATTCTATTTTCATGTTGATATATGTTACTGTCTGTATAAGGTTTAGCCCTAATTCCATTTTACGATGTTACGACTGATATTTGTACAAAAACAATATCTAAGGAGCTGGTCAAAATTTTCAGTGGTAAATGTGCAAGCTTAAATTGGCTAATATATGTATTTCTAAATGTTATCTGTGTTTTATGTGACATTGATAAGATAAGTGGATTGTTTTCTTCATTTTAATTGGCAGATAAGTATTTTTAATAAGCATATATTTCTTTAAAATCCTTTATTCAACATATACAACATACTGAAACATGTTGAACAATTTTATCTGGCAAGTTATAATAGTAGAAAAAAA
>NW_019773870.1:587293-624580 GCF_001039355.2 Lingula anatina | reverse complement strand
GATAGTGCTTACTGTATATTCTGAGGGAATGGTATCCCATGTGTTATGATAGTGCTTACTGTATATTCTGAGGAAATGGTATCCCATGTGTTACGATAGTGCTTACTGTATATTCTGAGGGAATGGTATTCCATGTGTTATGATCGTGCTCTCCAAGGCCACCACTGGGATGTCGTTTTGCAAGGCTTGTGACACCTCCCTAGAGTACTGGAGAAGTCCTGGAACAGAGGAATTTGTTTCTTAATAATAATATTTTTCACAAAGCAAGTGCTCCCTTTATAAGTATTGTTAACCCCATACAACTTTTCATTTTTTTTTTTTTCTATTTAGTAATTTCTTTTATTTAATTATTGTTTTTCTTAACCAAAGTTTTCTAAGTGTGGGGTAGCTGTTGAGTAAAGGTGCAAGTGTAACTGAAGTGAAGCTTTAGTCAGAGATGACAGTTAAATGTGACCATTATAACAGATATAATAATAAAAACAACAAAGACAAAACCCTCTTCTCTAAGTAAATGGGCTCAAAGTTATAAAAGCAAAAGTGAAACTGAAACCAAGTTACAGCCATTTGATAGCACTTAAAGATAGAACATGTCCACCAGAGGGCATTTCTTAGGACAAGACCAATCCCTCACCATGTGACAGGTATCGCTGTTGAGGTTGCACCCTGAGAGTGGTAGCGTTCCTTAGGAGACACGCCCCTCTGTATAAAGTCAGAAGTCGCATGGTGGTAACAGGGTGTCTGGAAAAATGCACGAACTAGCTGTGAGGTGAAAATTTAATATACAAGAGCTGAAATAAACTGTCATACACTTATATATGTTGAGATTGATAAATAACCCGAGAAATAGTTAATCTTGTATAAAAGCAAATACTTGTACTTTAATTATTTGTGACTGGTCTTAAACATTTATTATTTTGAACACTAAATTCTGACAGCAACATTTACATGATCAAGAAATGAAACCTGTTGACACATGCACATACATTTGTACCACGTGTTTTCTATTTTTAACATAATTTTACCACAGCTGTAGGAGCAACAATCAACATTACTACTACATCACAATATGTACATGTACAACACACTGACAATGTTTTTTTGTATGTCAAGAAAAACAATGTTCAATTCAATTCATTTGTGTAAACAATATTTACATGATTGCATGTTTCTTGATATTTGCACCAAAGCATAAAAGGAAATAATCACCTGGCTAAGTATCGAAACAAAGCATGTATGGTCTCTAACACGTACTTACTCCTAACCCGACTGAAATTGGTCAAGAAATTTTACATCCAATACATTCCTACCAAAAAACAATGGCGAGCTACGAAGAGGTACGACACATGTGGTGAAGCCACCTAAAACATTAAAAACAATGAAATCAAAGTTCATGCACATTTCATAAAAATGAATAAAAATGGCCTATAATAGCCAGTATCTGTCATTTGAGAAGTTTAAATATATCGTTTTGGGTCAAGATGTTCACTTTGTCTCAAGGTTTTAAGCATATTATAAGCGATCTTACAAAAACTAGGTCATCTTTTAGTGAATCTAGGTCAACCAGGCTCCACGGTTGAAAGAGGGGTGTCCAGGGTACAGGAGAATATGCACTGTCACTGGCGAGATTGTCAGGTAGGACCCCCAAAAACTGTGATGAATCAATTATTATTATTTGGCTCCTTATACTCTAAAGCTGTGTTCGATTAACAATTATCAGCCCAGCAGGATCTATTTCTGCAGGGTTTCTCACCACAACGAAGGAGCAATGTAGACAGTAGTCAGCTTACTTGTCTGGCAAGTTCCCTAGCCAAGCAACATGAACAACATAATGGACCACAAAGTTTTTCTGACTTTACCCAAGTACATTAAGATTCATCTCTCTCTCTCTCTCTTATTTATTTATTTATTTATTTATTTATTTATTTTATTGATAATGAAACTATTTATGCTTTAATTTAAGCTTTTTATCCCATATTTATTTATTTATTTATTTATTTATTTATTTATTTATTTATTTATTTATTTATTTGTTGATTTGTAGGCCTGGAACCAGGAGGGCCTGCCTCTCTCCACCACCAGCAATGAGGCCTGTAAACTCTATGATGCTGTTCTTACTCAGGTAATCTCTCTTTCTCTCTCTCTCTCTCTCTCTTTTAAACAAATGCACATAATTATTTCATAATGAAAGGAATGTAAAATGAATTTTAGAAAGTTGATAAAGACACAATATTAAGTGATATACCTTTTTATAGAAAAAATTACATTTGATCAGGACATTTTTCATTCATAACTGTTTTGAGTTCACCGTTTTTAGGTTTTGAGTTAAGTTTTTAGGTTAAGGTATACTCTAATAATTAATGGAAACAAAGACTGGTGAATTTCACTTGTTGGATTATACATATTATAAAAAGTTCAGATCTTGGAAACTGTTTAATAGTTTGAGATAATTTTCTCGGTATTTTTCGATGGGATATACATATGCATATTTTCATACTATATGGATTTCAATGAGCATTGGTTGCATTTAAAGTGGTCTATAATTTAAGTTTGCTATGACCCTAGGAAAAATGTTTATTATGAAATTAAAAACTGATTAACTGTTATCTATAACAATTTTATTAAATTTTGTCAACTTTAAAAATTTTATTGAAGTATGTTGGTTGGTATGATGAAGATGGTGTTGGTGGGATCGAAACCGCTGCTAAAAAATTGACAGAAACAGATCCTGATTTCGGTAGGTACTTTTAGGGCGGCTATTATTATTATTACAGCAAAAAAAATTCTAGAAATTTCAACTTTTGAATGTCAAAACTGTTGGAAAAATATTATTTAATTTACAACCCTTTTTGTTTCAAATTCTAAATTTCTGGTTTTATCATAGTAAGTGAAACTCACCAGTCTCCTTTCCTGTAAAAGTAGGACTTAAATATTAGAAACTTGGAACTAACCAGCTGGTATATAGTTCATGGTTTGGTGATCTTTTTTTGAAAAAAAAGGGAATCGTTAGTTGGTGATTGAAGGAACTTTGTTGAAATCTCTAGGGTTAGTTAATCTGTGGGGATCTATCACTCCTTTCCTGCTTTTAAACTATGATTATATTATTAATTGACATTTAAAGAATAAAACCAACTGTTTTTAATATGTGTGTATTTGTAGTACACTGGTGTCTACGATGATGCAAGTGTAGGAGGAATAGCCACTTCAATGAAAGCAATGCTTGCTGCTGACCCTAACTTTGGTACAAGACTTCACCATGCACACAACCAACAACATTACTTATTCATATTTATTTAGTATAAAAATGTTTCTAGTAATTTATATTTATTTTTAGAGCATTGGGCAATATACCATACAGTACTAGTCAGGTATTTTTTCATGCGATCTTGTCCAAATGATCATTATATTCCCACAAGCAAAACGTCTTATAACTTAATACCAAAAAGTTTCAGATGAGAATCCATGATTATTTGTTTTCATTGGTAATCCTTCACAATCATATTTTTCTATTCAGTCATGGGACGAGTCCTGACTAATGGGTTGGACCTGATTGGCACAGGGAGGACCATCAACCTTGACCCAGATTTCAAGGCTGCCATCAATACAATGACTGATATGGCTGCAAAGCAGGATATCACAGAGAGGGAGAGACAGCATGCTAAAGCCATTCAAATGTGGGCTGAGGGGTAAGGTCAGGGAAGTTCAGTGGTGACATCTAGTGTACTGTTTGAGTAATTTGACTCCACACTAGATGGCGTTTGAGGTCATGTGCAAAAATGTGATGACGGAAGGGTCTGTATGGGAGGGCAGTCTGTATAGGTACACTTTATCCTGCTGTTTAGATAATAATTAATGAAGATGTAGTCAAATAAAGACCTACCCCTACATGATAATTTATTCTTTAATGAGTCGATTCTTTTTATTTTAAAATTATCTGACACAGCCACAGATGCCCTCTTCACATCAATACTGTCCCAGTACGCTTTTCAAGTCAAGTGATATGCTTAATTAATATAGATACAATATGTCATTTAGGGCATTGTTTATGTTACAGAGCCATTGTGCCTTTGATAAAGATGACTTAACACTTGTCTTTCTGTTTTTAAAAACCAGAGACTTTCAATGTCAAAGTGCCTTTAGTTGGTAGTAAGGCATAAATCGTGCCTGATGTTTAGTCATCTAAACCTTTCTAAATGTTTAACATGTAATTTATATAATACCTTTTCCATGATTTCAGTGACACAACCGGGGCCTGTCATGTATGGGAAGACATCTTGGTGGCGCACCCTACAGATATGTTGGCACTGAAATTTGCCCACGATAGCTACTTCTATCTGGGCTATCAGCCCCATATGAGAGATTCCATAGCCAGGGTATTACCGTACTGGAAACCCACCATGCCTTTGTATGGGTATGTGTTTGGCTCTCTTCACATTAGAAATGGTATGGTTTAGGGTAAGAGCTGTACAGGTACACTTTGGGAGGCTCCCACAGGTATCCACACCACAGTGGGTTTGTACACACCCTTTTCTACTCTCCACAAGTTTACTTCTTTCATGCTGTTTAGTTAAAGGTACACTCCATGGGTTTGAAAATCCCCTATTAGCAAATGCTTGTTATTGCAATCCATGGATTTCTTATAAAACCTTTCATACACCTTATAAACCATAAAACCTCACAGTGTACCAGCACAGCTGATTTGCTAAAGCCTACTGCTCAATGCAGTAAGGTTCTCCATCCTAATGTAGACACAAAGTGAATCCACTAAACGAATCCACCAATCGATAAATATCATATGAGAACAAATTATGAACTATGCAGTCACATAACACATCGTAACAGTGACATTGCTCTAAGACAGTTTTGTTGAAGGTGCTCTACTTAGATTATTGTTTTATTACAAACCCTATGAATCAAAAATCTAGGTTCTATTATCTTTTCCATTCTTTTTTTTTTTTTTTTTTTTTTTTTTTTTTTTTTTTTTTTTTTTTGTAAAAGGCCCCAACCCTCTTTAAAATTGCTGGCTCTTGTTCCATGGTATAAATCTAATTTCTTAATAAACACAGTTATTCCAATACTATTTTAGATACCTGTTTGGCATGCATTCCTTTGGCCTTGTGGAAACCAGTCTTTTCTCAGAGGCAGAGAAGGTGTCCAGGAAGGTAAGAGGAGATGAGATGAGATGAGATGAAATGACTCGAGATGAGATTTTATTTACCACCAAAAAAGGGAATATATTGTTGACTTGCAATTAATAGTAAAAAAAATGATACATTATAAAAAGTGAAAAAAACATGGGAACAATAATTCATAAAAAAGGAAAAACATGACAACAGTGAAAAAAATGTTATAAAATTGTGATGCTAAAAATAACAAACCACTTGCCTAGACTGAGATAATAAAACATAAAGGTGACCTGTTTACATTAAAGATGCATACAAAGTCAATTTTTTGTCACAAAAACCAACCAAATGCCAGCATATCGTTTCAAGTAGTATAACTAAGAGAATTACCAAAAGGCATTGTATAATTTTACCCGAAAATGATGTTTGAACAGATTTTTCTGCTGGCATTTTAAGTTGTATGTCAATGGGGCAGGAAAGTAGGTCACGGAAGTAGGTTAAATTTACAACCATAAATTTAAAGAAAGGAGCAGTCTAAAGGTCTTTTATGGTTGTTGGAGTGATCTATTCAGTTTTTCCCTTGGCATGTGGAATTTATTTGAGTCATATAAGAATCTAGTAGAAATGGTTTACATGTGTTACTGGGAATCCACACTCCACCGATGCTCGGTTCGTATGTACCTTTAAGACTGAGCCTTGTATAGCCCAGTACTATTTGACACAAAATGGTGGATAGGATATAGTTTATGAGAAAAAAAAGTTTTACCATTCAAAATTCACCAAAATAATAAAGGGAATGTGGAATTTACCTTTTTTTCTCATAAATTTCCATTTTTGTCTTCTAAAGCTTCCCTCATTGTGTGCTAGTTCATTTGTTGACCAGAATGTGGATCCCTACACTGAAATAGGTTTTTCACCAATTCTGTGTAATGCTGATGAAAAGCAAATGTTGCTTTAAGTCCTGGCTTTATCTTTTTGTGTTTGTTTGTTGGTTTGTTTGTTTGTTTATTTGTACCTAATAAGTATAACATTATATATGTGTAGTTCTAAGTAGTGTCAATTTATAGACATCAACCCTGTACTTTGCCATTATTTGAAGATACTCAACCAGAAAAAGTCAAATAATTCTGCATTCGTGTGTTAATCATTGTCGACAGTTTTAACGTCACATAGCTTCTGTAAGTTTTGCCATCTATGTATCAGACCATTTAGCAGCTTTGCTTCCTTGTTTCATTATTTGAAGGGACTGGATATCAACCCGAAGGATGCCTGGTCCACCCACTCCCTGGCACACGTGCTGGAAATGATGGGAAGACAGGATGAAGGGATTTCTTTTCTTAGTACAACTGTTAGAGACTGGACGGTAAGAAAGGGAGATGGGATAAAGATATTTTTTGTCTCAGTTCAACTATGAGAGACTGGACGGTAAGATAGGGAGTTATAATTAAGTGTTTTTTCTTCCAAATATGATTGTATACATCTATGATTACAACAAAGTACAAATATGAGGGACTGAACAGCCTTCTTTTTTGGTAAGAATAGGATCAGTTTTTTCACCAACAGGCCCTACATGTATTTATTTATCATAGGAAACAAGATATCATTTGTCTGTCAATTATACATATATATAGGGATAATAACTGTTCGTTTCGGCCAAAAAATGAATTTTCCCAGAGTAAACAACAATTTTCTCATACTTACCAATGGTTATCGAATCCGTTTCTGCATTCAAAGTTAATCCCTGTTTTTGTTTGGTTTTATGTTTTAATCTGCAGAGATCACGTGGTCTGATGACAGTCTCAGATATCAGAATAATAACTATAACTGCCATTTTTGTTGTAAAACAGTAATTATATTATATTTTTTATGAGTTGTTTACAATGTTTTTTATTGTGAAATGCAGATTCCATATGAAAAGTTATTATTCCTTTAACTAATATGTATCGTTTCTTTATATTAATTTTATTTATTTATTTATTTTCAGACCTGTGGAATGTTGGCCTGCCATAATTTCTGGCACTGGGCTGTCTATCACATTGAAAAGGTATCCATAGCCTGTACAATAATCACACTGTCACAGTGTCAGTGATATGGTTTTGTTTGAATATTATTGTCAAAGTTAATCTGATAAGAAATATAATGCAGTGAAGAAGGATCTCACAGTGATGAAAAAATCAGGAAAGTGATTGAGAAAAATAATATGTTTATTATTTTAGGTGTATTTCTTTCAATTTTTAGAATGAAAACAGCTTTTAGTCATGCAACTGTTACATGCAGTTTTTGTTGCAAAAAAGTTATCATTATTATTATTATTGTTAATATTACAAGGGTGAACATACAGGTGCTGTGGACATATTTGACTCAGAGGTGGGAGAGAGATGTAAGAAATCTGGAGCCATGTTGGACATTGTGGATGCCTGCTCCCTGTTATATCGCCTGGAACTGGAAGGTAAGTGTAACTTAATGCACATTTCAGGCTGTGGGGTACTGCTAACACACAGTACAGCAGGATGTCTTAATATGCAGTATACATTAAATATAGTAAGGCCAAGTAATGGGGAGGTGTTACTTAACGTACACTCCAAGCTGTCAAGTACTGCTTACACATAGTCCTTTATTATTACATCATATACTCATCAATTTTTGTTCTTATTTATAGCAGCAATGTTTTAATTGTGCACATTTGTAAGGTATAAGATGGGATCACCTTAAGCAGTAAAACAAGATCATCAGGCACAATTAAAACAGACTGCACTACTTGGAGAACACCAAGCAAATTTGCTCGTTATAATTTATATTATCATGTGTCCATTTTATTTGTATTGATTTTGGATTATTTTCTCTAGGAGTGAATGTTGGTGATAGATGGAACGATGTGTTTGAAACTTGTCGTCCACACACGGATGATCACATCCTGGCGTTTAATGACGTCCACATTCTCATGTCCTGTCTAGGCGCCAAGAAGAAAGATGTTGCCAAGGAGATGATGGAATCAATCAGAGAGTTTGTTAAGTAAGACCTTGGATCCATGGCCAGAACTTTTTAATCAAATAATTTTCCTTCATTGGATAGAATTTACTCTACCAAAATCATTTACAAAATAAAAATAAGATATAAAAATAAGATTTTATAGAAAAGAAGTTTCTGTCATTTCATATGATTTCAAATAAGTTCCAGTTAATTTTGTGTTTCAGTTTGTTCTAAGTTACAGGAGATTTTGGATGTTTCAAATTTCTCCGGCTTG
Source organism: Lingula anatina (assembly GCF_001039355.2). The sequence continues at coordinate 616,216 of NW_019773870.1, read as the reverse complement.
AAGGACTTTTTAAAGCAAGGCCTGTCTGAATATACCAGAGTTGGTCATATCATTTATTCAATTTTTTAAAGTAACTAAAATTATATAAATCATCTGTAAAAAGAAATGGAAAGTATTGAAAAGATAGATAAATACTAGAATTAATTTCAAATTAATAATTATCAGGTCCAAGAACAAAATTTCTTTGCCAGTATCTGATTTGGTTGAAATATTGATGAAATTAAAATATATTTACAGAAATGCAGATTGCACCCAGTGGCTTCAAATTACCAAAATTTGCAGTAAAAAAAAAGATAAAATAAGTAAATAAATGAATAGATAAAAGGATAAATGTATAAGACCAAGACTTGCGTCATCTTTGTTTGACTTGGTTGAAGATAAATATTGAATCTATTATATTTTCAGAAATGGTAAAGGCACCAACAGAGATGTTACGGCTGAGGTAGGTCTGCCACTTTGTGAAGCATTTGAAGCTTATGATTCTGGAGATTTTGCTCGGGCCGTGAACCTTCTAAACCCGCTGAGGTACAAAGTTCTTAGCATAGGGGGAAGCAATGCACAGGTGAGAAGGATAGTAATAACAACTATAAAAGTTCTCTGAGAGCACAAAAATTATTAGTAAAAATAACTATAAAAAATAACAATATGGAAATAGTAATGTTTCCAGTGCAATTGTTGTATAAGTCATTTATGCACAGTCTCCACCTTCAGATGAATGCATCTGTGCATCTCTTTAAATATTGATAAAAACTCTAATACATGGCATATTCCTTTAACATTCTATATGATAAATAGTACCTTAAAAGACAATAAGATTGACAACTAGCATTACAAAGTAAGCATGACAAAATGAAATATAATTACATATTATGAATGTGAATGCACATTTAAAAAGAAATGTTGGTTATAAGTCAGTTTTTTAGCATGCTTTAAAAACCTTTAACAAGCAACAATTGACCTTTCACCTTTCTTGACCTGTGACCTCTCTTTGACCCCATGACCTTTGTTATCTTCCAGAGAGATGTTTTCAATCTATTCCTGATCAATGCAGCACTGAAGTCAGAGGACAAGATGCACCATAAGTTGGCAAGGTAAGAAAGGGATATGAAACATGCTGTTACTGGAGTATCTCCACAGACATTTCAAGAGAGAGAGGAGGAGGAGGGGGGAGTGAGAGAGAAAACACTCAACTGTTTAACTTATGTTACCTAAATTTAGAGAAGTTAAAAATATTGTAAAAGGAAAATATTACAAATATGGTCCATGTATAATTGTATGATGAAAAAGTGACAAGTACATGTATTCATAATTCAATAATTCAAAGGTAAATTTGGGCCTCCCAACATTTTTACAAAGATCTCTTATCTCTTAATTAGATGTAAAATTCTGATCACCCTGATGTGTAACTGGCATCCTCACTGTAAATTTTTTGATGTCTTATTTCCTTGAGATGTCACTTCTTTTAAGGTGTCTGTTGGCAGAGAGAAAATGTCTGAAAGAAAATGCACCAATGACAGATCGTTTGACGGAACGTGCCATGGCTCTCCATGCTGATTAGGAAGTTGACTAGTTTTCAAAGAAGTGCATAAGTGATTTATCCAGTATTTGACAGCAAAAAAGAAGAAACAAAATAATACAATTTCAATAAAAAACCAATATAATTGATCATTTTTGCCAGAGATTGTCAGATTTAAATGACTGAAATTGAGTGGCATTTACATAATTATGCATCAGATTTATTTTTTGTAAAAAACTATAAATGTTATTGTGTGCCTTTGACTTGGGCTGGTTCAAGATATGTTTGAGAGAGAATGCCTTTATATGGATTATCAAAAGATGCAAATTAGTTTAAATTTTGGATTAATTGTCATGATAGAATAGTTCGGCATATGCCAATAAATTTTCTACTTGTTAAAACAAATTGATGTTCTTTGATATATATATAATATATATATATTCAGTTAAGCCAATGAGCTAAATTTGCTATGCTATTTTTGGGAAAGTGTATATTTTTGTATGTGCCATCAAACGAATTAAATTCGTGGAATAAAATATATGCAGTATTTATGTCAGACTGTTTTTTTCTTCTGTTTAGAATATAAAAACCATGTGTATTTTAGCAATTTCCAAAACATAATAGCACAAACTAACACAAAGATGTAGTGTAAACATTTAACTGCTATCTTGTAGGCAATAATGTCAACTAAGAAGTACTGGCACCAGTTAAGATTGTAGGAAGCTTGGGAGTGAAAATGAAGAGTCCCATTGTGACGTATAACATAGTTTATCCAAAACAGCAATTGGTCTTGCCCCGACATGGGTTGGTCCTTTAAAAGCTCGGACATTTTAACGGCGTTGTCCTTGTATGTCCTGTTGTTAAGAACTGTTTGTATGGCGCTCTCGAAGTCTGCCTCAGTGAATGTTAAAAAGCTGAGGGATACTCCAATGTTGCACCTGTCTGTGAGTTTTCTGGCGTTCTGATGCTGATCCCAAATTAACGGGACAGCCACAACGGGGACGGCGTGGTACAGAGTTTCCCACGTGCTACTGATCCCACAGTGGGTGATGAAGAGTTTCGTGGCAGGGTGTGAAAGAATGTCGTTTTGTGGAAACCAATCGACCAAGTGCGTGTTTTTCCCAAGAGACTTCGGAACAGGTCCCTTGTATCTCCAGATGACAGTTTGAGGTAGTCTGGCGAACACTTTTGCGATGCCCTCCGCCATCCCCTCGGTCAGTTCTGCTACTAAGGTACCGAAACTCATCACGACAACGCCATGACGCCCAGACGCCATTAAGTCTTGGTAAAACTTCGGCAGAGGTTTGGGTGGTGTCCAAAGAAGTCCAGAGATTGGTTTAACGTGAGGCATCACGGGTCTGGGATAATCCAGAGCGAAGTCGACATTGGCGGCAATCATCAGAGAAACTCTTTCAAATGCTCTCTTCATAGGGGGCCAAGGTTTCTTTGGAAAATACTCCAACACCATGGCATCCGTGCGCTCTATTTTCTTGTCTAACCAATCATTGACTTCGTTTTCTATGTCGACATTGTGGAGTCTTTCCCAAAACGTCATGTGGTCGGAGTAGCCCCCGGGAATGGCCGGTGTGAAGGACTTAAACACCGGCTGGCGAAACACGTGCCACGGGTCCCAGAATCCTAAATTGGAGTATGCTATGGACGGGATTTCTAAAAAGTCGTTTAGTACGGGACCAGATCCCAAATTGACCAAGTCAAAGAGAAACAACGAAAAATTGGTCGCTTTCAATTCTTGCAACCTGGTTTCGTTTCTTAATAAAAAATGGCAGAAAGCTTCTTCCATCTCGTCCATTGCCGCCATCATCTTCTCGAGACCCTCGTAAACAGAGCTCATGGTCGTATCCAAGGCCAGCTCCCCCGCTTTGTTCACCTCCAGCTTGGGTGTCTCAAATCTGACCAGCGACACGCCGTCGATGTTTGTCCGTGGTTTGTAGTGGTCAGCCACCATCATTGTGACCGAGTGACCGCGGTCAGTGAGAAGACGGGCGATTTTCTCCATGTTCAGCGTCCGGGAGTTGAACACCTGCGTGTACGGCAACATGAATATCTTAGCACCGAGGCAGGCGCTTCTCCCGTGCAGCAGTGCCACCCATACTACTACATACAATGGGTACGGCATCATATTGCTAGAGAGATACGTGGGTATACAGTCCATACACCGCCCCTCGATGAACTAGATGTTAACCGAGCGTATCTTTTCAGCGACTGTACTCGCTATAACTAAGGTTCTTTATGACCCCTGTAAATATGTGACCGATAGGGAGACCCCATAACCCGTGGCTATATCAAACTAGGTTATAGTCAGGGTTATACTGGTTACGTAAATAAATTATTGCGCATTTGATTATCATTGCGTAAGAGTCTACGCACTAACGAAAAATTGTTTGCAACATTATTTTTATTTATTTATTTATTTATGTATTTATTTATTTATTTATTTATTTATTATTATTATTATTATTATTATGATAAATTGTAGGTGAGTAGTCTTTGCCTTTTTCGAATTCCGACGGATCCGGATTTTTTTTTTTTTTTTTTTTTTTTTTTTTTTTTTTTGTCATGTAAAAATCACGTTGTACCCTTTCTTATGTGGCAGCTCTGCGATTATATGGTTACCTATTCACGTACTAGCCCCTAAATTACATGTACCTTCCGTCTTTCTTTGCGATTTTCCTCTCTGTACATAAATCCAAATTGAAACTATTGGGATTATAAAGGATAACTGCTTCCACTTGACCATAGAGTACCAAGTATTCCTTATTTCAAAACACGTGCACCATAGAGTACCGGCATACGTGCCCAGCAGTTTTTTAAGTACAGATCCATGCATTAAGAAGTGATAGTTGACAGGGGACGCGCTGAAGGTCGTACTACGGAGGATTTACATGAGATAACCTTTTCGAGGGCACGGGCACTTGGTAACAAATGTAGGTTCAGTTATCATGAACAGAAGTATGTGTACATTTCTTTAATAACCACATTCGCTCCCACAGGCTCTCTCTCTCTCTCTCTTTCTCTCTCTCTCTCTCTCTCTGTTCCTCGGTCTGGGTCGTGTATGTGTTGTGTTCAAAACAACATATTTTGCGGTAGTATGACAAGCTAGCAAGGACGCAAAGGAATTCGATAAGGTTATCCCGGCACAAAAAAAAAAAAAAAAAAAAAAAAAAAAAAAAAAAAAAAAAAAAAAAAAAAAAAAAAACGAAAAAAGTAAAGTGCAAGAAGAAAGGAACTGTCCAGGAAGGGAGTGTAGGACGTTTTTTCGTGTATTCGTATTAAAAGTGTCTTATGCGCATTTGAAACTGTCTGAATGTCACATTTTTATTTGAATGTCCTCTAAAGTTTCACTGTGCTTATTTTTACCAATTTAAACCTTGAAAAACGGTAAATTCTCTCAAATAAAAACACGTAGTCGATATTTCCTTTTGTAATAGCAGGAAAACTAAAGGAGGTCTGAATGGCTTAGGCTGCTTCTAGAACTAATGTAGGTGGATTATTCACTCGTGAGAAAGAGGTAAACTTATGAGGAAAGTTAACATTTTTGTGCAAAACTCCCTGTGCCTATTTAACATGTCATATTATCAAGTAGAGACGCATTTTAATGTACCATGCTCTAAATAACCTCACAGTTTAACGTGTGACTAGGAAGCTATCCAGTATTTATTCATACATAAATCATTACTCAGCTCATAATTTGCATTTCACCTTGTTAAGATTTGAGTTTGTTGAAGCAGGTGCATAAAGGAAGATATCTTCACGATTTTTAATGTTGTCTTTGAAAAGATATTTGGAGGGGGGGAGTTCTTTGGCGACGTCGTTAAATATATAAACTTCCGGATAAAAAAAGTTTGAATAAATTAAAATTAATTAATTAATTAAATGCTTAATTAATTGTAATCATAGCGTCTACATTTTCGATCAGTCTTCTACAAACCAATAACGATTAGTGATCTACAATTAAACTCTCTGTCAAGGAGTAAATAAAACTCTGTTGTATTTTGTCCTCTGTTGTATTTTGTAGAACCATTCGAGTGGCAGCGGAGCATTGAACTGTGACATCACAATGTAAAACGTCATCTACTCACTGACGTCACTCACCAAACCAAAACAAAAGCAATGGAATTCTCAGCAAGCACCGGTGACGTCGAGATGTCACTGCATCGAGGAAGGCTTACGTCAAGGTCAAGGGTGAACTGGTCTTTTATTTCGCGGATTGCTCTGATATTGGGCGTAATTGTCATCAACATAGTGTTTGCTTGGATAATTCCGTACAGCGTGTCATACCCAGCAGTAAGATATCTAGCAATCGTTATAGTGATAGCAGTGGATTTCTCGCCGTTTATCCTAGTAATTGCGGTGGCCATTATAGATGTTTTGAAAACTTACTAGGCAGAGTGCACGGGGCTGATGCACTGCTGTATATGCCAGCATGATACATATATTGCGTTACTCACTGATTAATCGAAAAACTGTGGGCAATAAAAAATGACGGCCATCGAAAACTTGCGATTTTAAAAAATAACAACAACACAACAAATATGTGCACCTATATCTTATGATTTTAACTCATTTTACTATTCAATTGTGTGGATGTGATCCTTGATATGGATTTGTGATCAAGAGATGACTTGTTTGTATTACCAAATAAATTCATTTAATAATTAATCAGAAAATTATTATTAAATGACTTATCCAGAATGAAATAAGATAAGATAAAAGAGACGAAAAAGCTGAAGCCTAAAACAGGAATATTTTTGAAAAAAAAATCCAATCTACCTTGAATAAATATCAATCAGACCCAAGAAATTGATTGCACCTCTATGTACCAGGGAATACCCAGGCACTGTATCCGCCCAATGTGTACTACACTATATTTAAGTGAAAAAAACAAAAAAGAAAAAAAAAATGATTGTCCATGTAGTAGAGAACGCATCCTCCATTAGATCCGTACAGGTTGTAGTCGTAAGTGGGTTAAACTATCTGAAAACTAGGACAAGGCTTAGTTGTACAAATCAATGTGAACAGGATCATGTATCGCAGGGGACTTCCTTGTACGTGACGCCAGGTTCTGTATCATAGGAACTCTGTAGTAAATGACATCGGGTTTTGTATCGCAAGGGACTGTTGTACGTGACACCATATTTTGTATCACAGGGGACTCTCATGTACGTGACACGGACTGTACCACATAATGTATTAAACGTTATTATCTTGTCTGTGGTTGGAGACCCGTGTAAGGGACTCCGCTGCACCTCTTCGTGCTCACGCGTGATTTATTGTCACTGAACATAGACGCTTGTGGCTAGCAAACTATCATGTGGTGTAATTAAGATCTTAGTCGCTCTGTAGCTGCGCCGGAGAAAGTGGATATTGGACGCTTGAGTGAGAGGTCAATGTGACCAAAGTAGGCAGCGAGATTTCTCCTGTTTTCTTGTAATGACACTGATTATCCCCCGATTTTCGCCTAGAATTGTAAGATTTGTGGCGGGTCGATACAAAAAGACTGAAGAAGTCAAAACACCCGACCACTGACGTAAACCTTGGAATACATGTATCTGTATCTTGATCTAATTTGAATACAAATCTCAGAATAATCTTACCTGGCGTATGGCTGGCTGGTAGACGACCGACCTCGGGCACAGCATTCATGAATCCTGGTACATTTCATAGAAGTAAGTATACATGTAGTGTGACGTTGGTATTACATCTATTAAGGCGCTGCTCTTTTATACTTGTAGACATGTAATACTGTAAAGAATTTCACTATGCGAATCATTCGCTTCGCAGATGGATGTATAATAATACAAGACCACTAGTTATTTCAAATCACTGGACCTTAGGCTGTCAGGGAACCCCGTTCACACATAATAAGCCAAATGCTGAATACTTAATAAAATAAACGATTAGAATATATTAAGTCACGTGCAACCACGGTTGTCAACCGTTGTCCACCGCAAAAACATATTTTGCCGCACCTCCTCCACTACTTCCCGGCGGTATTTGTGTGTCTTGAATGACAAGCTTCTCCATACTGGAAGTCAAATGAATGATGATATTCTGTTCCAAAATTTATTTTGGATGTTTTTCCCTTTCTGGTTTAAAATACCAAAATCTTCAACCCTTTCCAAAGTAGAGAATTGTGACATTAATTAGCCTCAAACACATATCTGGTTAATAGCAAGTGAACATTTTGGAAGGTGTGGATTGTGGTTTTGGAAGATGGTAATGCCCCCCCCCCATACTAAACATAAACATAACATATGTGTAGCAAAGACATACAGCGTCGAGTCCCCGTTTGAGTCATGTTTGACATCGCCTGCTTGTTTGCATATGGATTATTTACGCAGAGAATGCGATGGGATAAATGTTAACATTTGCATTTAATGTATGTGTAAATAGGGGGTTTGTACCTTCACAGTAGCAATTTAGAAGTCTATCATTTTCATTCAACATACATCTACCAAAGTATTAGGCTAATTTTCTTTGACTCTCATCACTGTTGTCACGGGTACCTGTACCAGCGTTTTCCTTTTGGTTTTCCCTTAAAAAGTGAAATATTTTATTTTGGATGTTTATCCCTTTCTGGTTTAAAATGCCAAAATCTTCAACCCTTTCCATAAATATTAAAACTTGAGTAAAATAACACAGAAGAGAGTGGTTTGACTATAAATGAAATATTAGTTATTTAGTCATTTACAAATAACAAATTATCAGTATTGAACATATAATATGTCATGGGTTTTTGTTATACAAAAATAAAAAAAAAAACGACAAATAAATATCAATAAATTTCAGATTTCACAGGAAGACTGGATTAACCAAATGTAGATGTACACGGTCAAGCGCCAGTCAGTGTCAAAGTAATCTCAGTATGCAGCCAGCTTGTCAACTGGAAATGTGAAGACTATAAAGAACACGGGACTTTGCTCAAAACGACGAACAAAGAAGAGAACCGAAAGCAAAATTGCGCGCTATCTGGAAATGCAAATCAATACTTCTGATCAGCATTCTCATGAGGTATCAACTGTGTCGGTGTATGTACTATATGTCTTACCACAAGTCAGGTTAAGATAATAGACTCAACTCAGGGAGGAGATGAACATTACGAAGACGGTCAACCTTACCCAGACGGAAGGTCAATATTACTCAGGCCGTAGGTCAACATTGCTCAGACCGTAGGTCAACCTTACTCAGACCGTAGGTCAACATTGCTCAGACCGTAGGTCAACATTGCTCAGATCGTAGGTTAACCTTACTCAGACCGTGGGTCAACATTGCTCAGACCGTAGGTCAACATTGCTCAGACCGTAGGTCAACCTTACTCAGACAAGACAACATTACTCAGACAGTATATTAATGAAAAAATGTTCCCATCTGAAACTTCAGATGAAAACCGCCTACTTACGAGCGGGCGCAGCAAGAGAAGTACATTTCGTGCAAGTCTTCTCCTCGTTGTTATCATTATACTGGTCATTGGCGTTAACGTCGGAGTGGCATGGATTATACCCCTCAGCCCAGACATACTCCACCCATCATTAAAGTACATAGCTATAGCACTTCTCGTGCTGATTGACCTTTCGCCATTTTTATTGGTGATTGGGTACCGTGTGGTGACCTTGATATTATCTATGCGGGATTCTGGGGCCGAAAGCATATATAAAGACCCAGATATTCAAACTGGCGAATGAACATAGTGCGTTGACCTGGAGTAGCGTATTGTGACCTTATTGTGACCTTGCTGTGACCTTTTGGAACCTTGTCACCAAACCGGAATTGTGGTGTCCATCGAGCACAGTTGGGGTATTGGAACCGGTTATTGGACACCCCCATGTTGACCTGCGGCTTTCTGGGGGATACAGACTTATATATCGACCGCTGGCTTAATTGTTGTTTATTTATTGATTTATTTATTACCTGTTTTTGAAATGCTGACTCTGTCAGTAGCAGTGAACTTAACTGCCGACTACCGGTTGTAATTTTTTGTAACTGTATTGTGACGCATACAGTATGTCACTCTGGTGTAAATTTCGGCATATTGACTGAATATGCCGTTCAAATAAAGATGTTTCAGAGATGTGTCTCTAAATGTATATATTTCGCCATGTTATTATTTGCTGTAGTCAAACAACGGAATGCTTAAATTTGCAGTCGAAGTATCTGCCCATGAGTAACCGTTTCGATATTACATCAATGTATATCCTCAAAGATTTTTTTTTTTCACCAAATGATGAAAATTTTGAATATACGAATATACAATACTAGCCGTTTGAAAACTACGTTTGAAAATTGCGTTGAGTATGTCCACGATTTTAACGCAATTTGAAATATTTTTTTCAAATCGCGTTGACTTTGTCCCATTTTTGACGCGATTTGAAATTTTTTTTCAAATTGCGTAATTTTTTCAAAGTGGGTTGTAACACACCGCTGCCACCACATTTTGCCAGTGATTGACGAAGGGAACCGTTTCTGTGACCTGTCTTAAATCAATACTGGTTTGTGACACACCCTGCAAAAGTTTTATATAAAACGGGGGCATTATGAAACGAGAAAGTCACGCATTATAGGCCTATAGTATATCGCATATGAATGCTTACATCTACCGATAGGTGGGAACACTTAGGCCCCTATCACAAAGAATAAACATTCTGAATTGACAATTTCATAATATAAAATTCACTTGGGTAATTAGCTATAGTGAAAGCAAAACCGGTTATATATAATATTTAATCTACACTTATGGATACGCATTTTTTGTGCGTCTCACTAAAATAATGTTGAAATTATGTGCTTTATTTGTCTCTTAATGTAAAAATTAGTGTTTTTTTATAGTTGGTTATGTGCATATTTGGATAAACCTTCTCTTTAACGTCCGTTCGCTTTCATGGCCCAGCAGCTGTCTGATTCCGCAGCTGCCTGACAGTCAGTAGACAAATCTCATGCCACTCCTCAAACCCACGCGGTTTAAACATCCCCGCTTTCGACCCGATGATGTGATTGAATCCCTTATCGAGGTCAAAGGTGCCTGTATTGGAGAGGCGATATTTTGAAAGGTCACAGACGTAAACAACAAAGATGGCGGAACCTACAGCTGATGGTAAGACACAGTGCATTCCTTTTGTTGACACTGTCACATTATCATCACGTAGATTTGTTTTTAATATAAGCAGTAGGTTTTTGAATTATGCATTGTGTTCTTCATTTCATACTGAAGGATGCATCATTACATACTGATCTAGAAGACGAAACAAGCGTTTTGTGATAGTGTAATGTTTACAAGTTTACATGTATATAAAGTGAACTTTGCTTTGCTTGGTCGGGTTTAGACTTGACAATTTGTTCGCGTCACTCGAAGATTCGGGATAGGCAGTATTAATATTACTGTCAGCTAATGGCATGTATATGTCAATGATGAGTAAGGCGATTTAACCAATTTTAATTATATGTGTACTTGAATAAAAGTTAACGTGTGTGTGTGTGTGTGTGTGTGTGTGTGTGTGTGTTGGTGGAAGAGGTTATTTCCTTCATTAAGTTTCAGTTTCCTCCCCAGAATCCTCTCCCTATCTGTGTGTTGATGACAGTGGATCTTTTGTTTATTTTAATACATGTAACACCCCATCTCTCACGAAATTCACTCTATAATCTAGTTAAAGCTGTTAAAAACTTACATTAAAACAATAGCATGGCAATAAAATACAATAAAATGGAATTAAACATCTTCCAAAAATTGAAATTATAATCTACAAATACTAAAACTTTAATGACACTGCACTGTTGTTTTAAAGGAATAAATGTATTTCACTGTCTAAATTCGGAAAGTAAAAAAATGTATAATTGATAATTAGCGAGGTAAGATTCTCTGTAAACAGGGCCGGTAGACACATTTTGTTTATCTCAAACTGTTAATCAATATATCGCAAACATTATGTTAAACGAGCATAACTTATAAGCTTTAGTTTTTTCTTGGAGCCTTTTTTCCCCACTTCCAAAATCAATACCCGCTGCAGATCATTCCAAAGCTATAATCTAAATAAATACATGATTTTTATTACTTTGCAGATTACATTGAACACTTAAACAAGATGCTTGTCGGTGAAAAGCGTTTTCATTATTATGACTGCAGGGTTTATTTCAATTAATACTATTTTGTTTAGGGAGGAAGCATTGTTGTGGGACATCCAGTGCATCTCGGTAATGGAATATTTCACTAATGGACAGACAGTCTGGAAACGAAGGAAACAATTTTAATGATTTCTCAAGTTACATGTACTGTAGACTTTGAAGTCGTGAATGGCGCATGGGTCAAAATTGACACCAGGACTCAAAAGTGATCATGTGAATAATGGATAATTTCCCAGTGTATTTTACAAAAAAAAAAAAAAAAAAAAAAAAAAAAAAAAAAAAAAAAAAAAAAAAAAAAAAAAAAAAACTATTTCTTTGAGCAGGTGATTTTTACTTTGAGAATTTATACCAGGTCTTCATGATTTAGTGTGGTAAATTAGTTATTGTAATTGATCAGCATTGAAAAAAAATTTTTCCAATTATCAGAGGAATTCTGTTTATTGTATTTGTGCAACTAGTTTTACAAAGTAAGAACAAAGCATAATGAAACAGACAGGAAAGTTAAAGATACGACAAAGATGATTTGGAGCCTTAAAACATTTATTCACCGACTTATTTCCCGAACAAATTTACAACAGTTGTACTGTATTTCTCCTTACTGATCACACGTTTACTTGTTTTCGTTCCATTGGATTTAACGTGATTAGCAGAGATTTTCCATTCTCATATTGCGTTCCACCATTCGATATTTCCCTTTTAGGTAATTTGTAAGATATTTATTTTTAATAGAGAAAATGTAAAATATTATTTGAATTACTCATCATTAGATCGTTTACAAAACACATTTGGTAAGTGTTATGCACGTATTAACCAGTCAAATAAAACGTAATGTGACTTTGACTTAGAAACATCTTGTCCACTTGTTGAAATAAAACTCACAGTTAATAAATCCATATCTTTTTAATTATTTGATCCATCTAATTATAACTTGCAATTAGTGAAAGTGTTGATCATTAATTTTACACAATACAACCTTTACAAAAAAAATGATATTCGAATTCTCAAATTTCACAACATAGACCCCCTTTTCTTTTGTTTTTAAAGTAAAGCAAATACTTAATAACGTAAGATGCATACATTATCAAAAGAACTCATGTTATCTCGATGTTGAAAGAGATGCATTACATAAATCATTACTTCATGCCTTCATGTTAAATGTATTTACAAATAGGACATTGTGTCATTATACCGTATTAAGATCAAAACTACTTCCATAATTTTGGCATTTCCATTTCTCATCATTTTAAGAATACATCGTCCAAATTGAGTACATATTGTATAATTCGTTTATAATTCATTATAAAACTTAACAGCAGCATTTTACCATTGCAGTAATAACACAATTAGCTCCATGCATAATATACAGGCTAAGTAAAACACCTTTTCAATGTGTAGTGGTATTTGATGCAACATATCTTGTATATACCATCTCCTAATATATCAGGTGATGAGCAGAACCAATCAACTACATGAAGTCCAATTTAGAAAATCAAACCTTCCATAAAATGTCTATAAAAATTGATCCATCTACCAAATAAGACGAAAACTTATTTTGAAAACGCATTTCTCTTTATTGTTTAAAGTGTGTGTGTGTGTGTGTGTGTGTGTGTGTGTGTGTGTGCATTCATTCTAAATCATTGCTGTTCAGCAAACACTAAAAACAAACATTATTCATAACATTAAAGAGTAAATAGAACACAGCATGCTAATAGTTATGACATCGAAAAATAAATAGATACATCATGCTTATAATCAAGACCATGGTTTACACCAAATATGACTATTATCAATAATTCAATGTAATAGACGATATGAAAGCGTAAACAACCATGTTGCATTATAAATAGTACAATGTGATTTATAAAGATACTAATATTTCTCATGACTAAAACAAGATAGTCGTTGCTCTAAATTCTTGTTTGGCGCACTCGTATTCATAATGATAACACATAGATTAATATCTGAAATCATCAAAGTAACAGCAAAGAAAACCCAACCATTAAGTCAGAAAAATGTTGTGATAGTACACGCACATAATAATAAAATTTTGCCTCCCTCTAAAAATGTACTGTGGCACCAGACACATATAGCAAACCATGTCAACTTCAAATTAAATTAAAATTAACCTGTATTGAGTGCAAATGATTCGAAATGAATATAGACAAATGCAAGTGGATAAGCAGGTTCAATATGCCCCAAAAATGCTTTAGAGAGTCTTAATTAAACATCTAGAATCTGTGAACATTGATAATGGGATCAATAGTATCCCAAATAATGGATGTCGTTTGTCGTGTTATTTGAAATTGTACATGTACAAAGAACATTTTAGGTACAAAGAAATTTTTTTTTAAAAAATGAGAATAATCAAAACATTTTGCAACATGTAGACGAGAAATCTGTGATACGGTCTTTGCCTTATAACATGTATTTGTTTTTGTTGTGACATCTTGTAATCACTATGGTAAAGCAAGCACTATACAGTTGACATGCACTTCTTTAGTCAAGCCACTATATATGCCAACTGGCTCTGATACAAAGGCCAAATATTATCACGAGTAATACCCCGAATGAAATCCGCACTACTATTTGAGATAAATTAACTGTAACTGCTAGAAGAGCATCTGCATTCGGTTTCAAATTTAAGGGTTCAAAAAAAAAAAAAAAAAAAAAAAAAAAAAATGCCCCCAATTCTGTAAATATGATGAAGCTTTTTTAAGTCAGAGTTATTTTGGCACCTTGCCACTCGGGGTGGGAAATAAAATACTGTGCCGTTTTGTCTTCAGTAACAGTTAGTTCATTTTCATTAAAATTATTCAAAATGTACAGCATCGCTTATACCAATTAATTTTGAAATTGTTTGAATTATATTCTACACGTGTTTGAATAATATTCAAAGCTTTGTCTCTATATCCTGTAAAGTTACTTACCTTTCCCATGTTAGACTTAAAAAAAAAAACTGTCAGTAAAAGGGCAAATTAACTGGGCCGAGCAATAATTTCGTCATACATAAATTTACTATATTCTCTAAAAAATAATATTTGTTGCGAAAATCATGTATCCCAATACCTTTGAGTCGCACCAAATTTTGCTCTCGGGGAAAACGTCTTGTTTAAATGATAGGATCGCACCATCATAACATCAGAGGGATATGCCTTGTTTTACCTTTTAGTTTCAAGACAAACACATAATTCTAACTAAACTACACACTAATTTGGCATTCAGTGGAATCAAGTTGATTATACCTTGTATAGGACTGGTAAAACGTATTCGCCATTTTCGATGATAAAATACGTAAATATTTAAATACATATTCTAAAAATAATTTCGGCCACACACATTAGAAGACGGAAGAAAGAAAGTGAAAAAAATGGGCCATTTTTTGCTTGATTTTTTTCTAAAATGTACACTAATTGGTGTTTCGGAATTACAACCCTATCACATGATCAAATAGTAAAATTGCGCTGTAGTAATACCTCCAATCGCGCAAGTTGGCAATGTCTAAATTGCACATGATAAATACATATAAAATACTTCGATCTTAAAGCGAACTGTATCAGTATAACCTTAGTTGCAGGGTAGCCATTCATGTTTACAAAGAGATGACATTTGACTCTTAGATTTCAATTGAATCCCGCTCCTTGCAACAGACATTAAGTCATTGATAGTGGTTTACGTGCACGCTACTTTTGTAAAGACTTTTTAAATATTGCTTCGTAGCGCTTAAAATTTTACAGGTGTTTGAGACGCCATCTTTCAAAACGGGCGCAGACACACGTAGCGGAAGCAACTTGTACAGACACCAGACTGGCATAAGCAATTTTTTCGCCACCTGGGGATCTACGGCGTCGGTGTAACACGAGGCCAAAATATCATTCACAATGATGGTGCCGCTCATGGTGTGAGGACAAAAGGCTCCGGTAACCTCCTTACTGCCTGTTGACACAATTTCATCCATAAACATGGCGTTGGTCGCAGGGTGATACACGAACACCACTTCTCCAACTCTGATATCACGGGCGGCTTTCAGGAAGAATGGGAACGGTGAAGATCTGGGGAGAACAGGGATATAATGACCGTAAGAGAGGAGAAGGCGTTGCCCAGTTGAGGTCTCCAAGTGGACATATATAGCCTGGCAGTTGGAATCCGCATGACCGAAGCAGAAAATTTCCTCGAAGCCGGCGGAACCATCGTCTCTAACACAAAGCACCTTGTCACCGGGAGATAGCTTGACCATTGGCATGACTGACCCATTGCTAAGTCGCACAGTGGAAGAGCCGTCGAAACACCAGTACTGTGATTTTATATAATTCTCGACTTCTTCTTCTAACATTCTTTGTAAAGCACCATCATTAACGTTAGAAAATTTATTTCTCAGTTCTTGTCTCTTCTTTGCTGCTACCTTCATGGCCTTAGTGGAGAATTTTTCACCATAATGAGCTTTTGCAATGTCATCAACGTGAGAGATGATAGCTATTATATTATCTCTACGCTCTCTCCCGTCTCGGGTGATGCTGTTGATGAAAACCATCCTGTCACCAGCCTTCTGAAGGATCGTCTTCATTTTATCAGGGAGAGTGCTTTTAAATTTTTTTGCGTCCATTTCGGCGTTCCTAAGTCGGTCCTTGTGAGTAGCTACAACAACCATGTATTCAAAAATGGTTTCCGAAAATATCGTAGTTAACTGTACTATGGCGTCTAATTCGGCTTGTGTTGGTTTTTCGTCGCAGCGAATGACAAACAAGAACACATCGACACCTTCCTCGCCATCGAGCAAGCTTATGCAATTCGCAACCTTGTTTAGAATTTCTAATTTTCTATCTGAATTTTTATCTGAAGCTGTTTCTAAGAGGCCCAGGGTATCTATGAGGCGCAAGTCGCGGCCACCCACGCGGGCACAGTACGATGATACTTCAGAGGTTGTAGGATTCATGCGAAAAGATGTTGTAAAATGTTCTTCTTCTTCTACCATCATATTACAGGTTGAACTCTTTCCTGTTCCTATTGCCCCTACGACGACTATGTTGGTGTACTTCCCCCTTGCATAAGCTGATGGTAGTTTCCTATAAGGATCTTTGACCTGCAAGATATACCCATGATATAACCAATTTGTCTAAAACCACTACGGTTTTTCCCAGGCAAGTAACAGTATCGTGAAAAGCTGTCATCAATAATGCCAGGGAAAAGCCAAAACCATTGATTTAATGGTTCCTTATAGTTCATAACATTGATATCTACAAACATTTTTATATACACAGTGTGCCTGATAAAATATTAATTTGTATTCGAACAACACGCTTGACAAGACAATGGTCTCTACAATGTACCATTTTTAGTGTTCAATATCTGAACAATAAAGGACGTTACCATTCACCTTGCTTTATACTGTAAGAATAGTGTTTAGCATTTACACACCTACAACACAGGTTAAACACCTAAACGGATTTAGAAATATGTGTAAAAGCTTAACACGTATAGCTTTTCAGGCTTCTGACAGAGGAAATGTTAGGCACGTTTGGCAGTGTTACATGTTTAGCTTTGTGTGTAGCTTCATCGGTATATGACTCTATAATAGTTCACCCCAAGGCTAAGCATATTGGCTAAGCACTTCCCATGATAAGCGGAGCTGCTGAACAACACGTTTAGATTTTCAAGCTACCATGGCCCATCGGAGCCTACGCGTGCGTCTTTTAGACGCCCCTTTACATGCGAAAACGACAAGGCCTATGCCGAGTTCGTCTTTTACTACAGAGCTTTGAGAGCCGAAAATGGCATGGCTGTGTCTCTTTCGCCACTTACTGAACTCCACAGATGCGAGATTGACACGACCCATGTCGCGTTTGTCTCTCAAAAGACACTGTTATAAAACATGAAATAGGCATTGCGTGTGATTTTCGCAGCTGAATAAGTAGACCCTTATAAACGAAGTTGACGTAACCTTAGAGTCATGTCGCTTTCAACTTTTACAAACCTCCAACAAAATCTATCTCCACACAGACGCGCGCGACATGTACTATTGGACATGGGTCAGTTGAAAGCGACATTAACCTAAATGGCTCATGTTACTTTCAGCCAATTAATTTGAAACAGAAGGACCGTCTTAAAACCCTTTATATTTGAATCCTTGAAAATAAAGATGTGAGGCCATATAATTATTACAAGCAATTAGCCACAGTGTTATCTAGATAGCACTAAATTGTGATGGGATTCAAATGAAAAAAATGTTTTGGGACAGCACAACACTGTTTCAAATTAATTGGATTTGACATATAAGAGTTGGCTGAAAGTAACATGAGCCCTTTAGGTTAATAGGGTTTCAACTGACCCATGTCCAATAGTACATGTCGCGCGCGTCTGTGTGGAGATAGATTTTGTTGGAGGTTTGTAAGAGTTGAAAGCGACATGACTCTCAAGTTACGTCAACTTCGTTTATAAGGGTCTACTTATTCAGCTGCGAAAATCACACGTTATGCCTATTTCATGTTTTATAACAGTGTCATTTGAGAGACGAACGCGACATGGGTCGTGTCAATCTCGCATCTGTGGAGTTCAGTAAGTGGCGAAAGAGACACAGCCATGTCATTTTCGGCTCTCAAAGCTCTGTAGTAAAAGACGAACTCGGCATAGGCCTTGTCGTTTTCGCATGTAAAGGGGCGTCTAAAAGACGCACCTGTTATAATTTGTAGAAAGATTCGAAGACCGATTCTACAAAATTTTACGATAACGTTATCTTGTGGAGTTTTATCAGCATTTTTACAACATTCTGGAAAAAAAAATTGAAAACCTTTTTTTATAAATAACCAAAATACGTCTAATGCTGTTTGAACTACAGTTAGCGGTTAATTCCGAAATAGGCTTGGGTTTAGTCAGCGACTAGAGCGGTGCGGATTGTAGAATATTCGGACTATCGGTATCAAAATAATCAGCATGTGATGAAAGCTTAGACCAAGCTTAAATAATTAATACTAATAATAATTATTATCCTGATGTTCTATTGTTCATTACTTCCGGAAAAGATTAAATAGATATCAATTCTGTAACGCACTTTATCAAAATATGATAAAAGGTGTTTTAAAGTAAAATGGATAGCTGTTTTGTGTCTTTAATGAACTATGGGATTTTCCTAAATCCTTTTTCGGAAATATATTCCAATAAGCTTATTCTCAAGGTCAACTAACAGAAGGATGAGTAAGTCTAGCTGTAATTGTGGTAGAGTGAAATTAACGGTGTTGACAGTTCACGGTATCCTGTTATATGTAGAGATAGATAAAGTAGTTAAAGGTGACAGTGACTTCGTGTGTGTGTGTGTGTGTGTGTGTGTGGCTGAAACAGTTGAAACCCTTAGCACCTAAAAGTTAAAGAAATACACCCTACACTTATTAGGCGTCAAACGGGCACACTGCTAAACACATCCGGTCTAAAAGCGTGTAATATATTACAGAGCTAACATATTACCCGGCACACTAGAGGCCGAATGAGCAAGAATACCGCCGGAAAGACAATTCTTTGTGTGTTCCTGGATATTCGAAGATCATTCTAAAAATTCCGAGTGCATTCCAAATATTTTTATCCATTCTTGTAGCCGGCCCGAATGTTTTGCTCATGTTAAAAACTTTCGAAGTGCATTCCAAGTGGAAAATGATCGAATGGCATCTGAATGGTAATACTGTGACTGCATTCTAAATATTCTCACGGCATTCCGACAGCATTCGAAACATTCTGATCACATTCGAGGAAGAACCGAAAGGCAAGAACTTTAGATAGTGTTAGAATGAACCAGAATGCAACTCGAATGCATCTCGATCCTATTCTAAATATTTTGTCTGCATTCTGACAGCATTATTGACATATCTAGTTTTTCAACTAAATTCGAACTGCATTTGAGAGCTAATACAGCCGAAATTTGCACGAATCATTCCAGGCGATTCAAGCACATTCTGAGTATTCTAAACGACATTCTTACAAGAATTTATGTCAATTTGAAATTACTTCTCGAATGTAGTACGAATTTTTAAATTTAGTCATTCCGGTTGGTTCTGCTTGATTCCTGCTGATTTCGAATAAGTGTGACGGTGGCTTTAGGAGCTAAACGCGTCGAAAAAAATGAGACAAAACAGGCTCTTAGAAATATGTTTAGGAGCTAAAGAGATAAATTCTGTCCTCCTCTAATAAATGTCGTACTGAGAATGAACAACCTGATTTTGAGAAAATGTATGCATGCCTTAGGTTAATACGTATCTCCAGGTAGAGGTTAGGTGGAGCGATAAACACACTCATATAGGTGTCCCTGCGATGAACTAATTTCACATTTTAGTTGTTTACCCAACCACCCCTTATCACAAGATCATCCCCTGGTTGATGTAAAGTATTTATCTTTTTACTCACCCAGATATACATTTGATGTACTAACTGTCAGTTTTATTGTTTGACCACCTGACGTATTAACTGCTTTTCAAAATTGAAAGTTTACTGTCGCCAAAGTTAACCAATGTATATATTTGATAAACTATCCCTGCTGAATTTAATGGACTTATTTCACCGCATAATTTCAAACTTTTACCTCGTTTTGACTATCAGGGTCCATTTCTTGAGCACAGTATGTGAGTAATGCCGACTTTCTCCCTGGCAGCATAAGTTGGTGTGCACTGTGCGAGTGGATGGGCGTATATATGTTACCTCGTGCCGCTGATGTGCAAATAAGGAGATCAAGAGCTCAGGGAGAATCTCATAGCATTTCAACTTTTTGCTGCGGAAAACGAAAGGGAAAAAGGCCTAAGTTTTGCTAATGTTAAGGGTTATGTGGCGAATGGGCCGTAAATCCCGTACGTTGCATAATCCTTAACAGAATACCATCAATAAAGTGAAAATGTGTAAAAATAGGTGTTTTTGGGTGAGTTTGAAACTATATTTTGTCATCTTGTTTCATATAATATATCACCTATAAGATGCAACTTGGGCATGACAACTGTAATGACATGGAGATCAAAGGAAGGGGCTGACAATGCCATAATTAAATAAAAGAAATAAGAAAAACTGAACAGATAAAAGTTCTAAGCTTTCTACATATATGATAATGATATCCTCTGGTAATTGTCAATTAATGCATCTTTGCAAAGGTCCCTCGAATTTCAGAGCATGCGCAGTTTGTTATTTATAGTCATTCGCTGACCTTCCTCTTTCAAAGCACAAAGCAACACTTGCATGACTTCACTAGTTCGCCCGTACTCCCCTAAATAGGAACAGCTATGTAAGTATACATTCACATGTGATAATAAGTCGCCGATGAAGCGAAAGCAGAAAACGCTGAGACGTACGCAGAGTCAGTTTTATAGCGCATTCAAATCAGTGGACTAACAGAATCGCCTATCAAATATGGCCTACCCACTTGAATGCTAGTTGTGTTATCCCCGCGGGAAATTTTTTCAGTGTTTAATCGGTAATCGGCGGGAAGCTTTTAGCGGGTTGGGTTAAATAAACGCATCAGTGGTTTCATTTTAACTGGGAAAAGCTGAAAAGAGTTTCTCGATTTCACACAGATAGTTTATAATTGGAAATTGCTTTAGTCACTACTGCATTTATGCCTTGGCAATTCTCTAAGCATTTTTGTCACGGCAATTTAGGTTCTTATGTTGTAGAATATTTGGTTGTGTGTATGATTCTTTTAGGTGTGGACTGTTATCATTTTATATTGTACACACAGCTACATGTACCTTTGCCATCATCATCATCGTCGTCATCACCATTATCATCATAAAAGTAATAATTACAAAAATAATACTATTATCATCTTCATCATTATTATTATCTGGTAAAAGCCACACAGAAGACAAAATAATGTAATTTTTGAAACCGAACAAACTATTTCTTTTTATATGCATTTGTTATTTCTCATTCTTGTCTTTTTTATTCTTCAGTCATCCTTCTTAAATCAAATCATCTTCCCACTTTTTGTGAGTTTACAACCATTTTACTAATAAAATAATTTCTCCCGTTTCAAACAGAATTAGGTGTTCTTTTTCTTGCAGCCGCTACTTTTTCAATTACAATTTTTCAAATAATTCATATTGAAATTATTTTCTTCAGTATGTCCTCCAAAACCTATTACGTCATTGTCGTTGGCTATAAAGGGCAAGGCAAATCTGAAATTGTACAGAAACTTTCCGGGGACAATAAGTATAAAGGAAAAGACGATAAAATTACAAGCAAGAAATTCGGGCTTTCGGGCTCGTGCACTGTCCAAATTGTTGACACACCTGGTTTAGGCTCGCTGACCACATCTGACTACCAGATTTTGGACAGAATATCCAAGGAAGCTAGGTGTATGGAGCAAGTGGACGCGATATTGATTGTGTTTAAAATGGGCCGAATTAAATGCACTCAAATGGAAGCTGTAAACCAATTTCGCAAAATTTTCGGAGACGATTTCCTTCAGAAAAGTATCATTGTGCTTACATTTGCTGATGTCATAAAACAGGAAAACACTTCGATCGAAAAATGTATTGCCAATTCGCCTGAGCCATTCCAGATCCTTTTCAAACAATGCGGCAAACGAATATGGTGTGTAGAAAACAGTGACTGGGAAGACCGAGAACAGAAACAAGACGAGTTAATGGAGCTTATACAATCCGTTGCAAATGTGCACTATGAAGTTCCCGGTGCTGAAAGGGTAAAGGTATTTTTTTCATTCGCTAAATATTAAACTTTTCCTTTTTAAATTATGTAATTTGTCAGTATATATAATTGTGCGAGTGTATTTGTGGATGCGCTAGGGTGAGCGTGCATAAAAATGAAAATTACATATATTATTATCTCAACACAGTTTTGGTCATAAGAGCCAGAATAAAATAAAAAATATATTGAACATGTCTTGTTATATATTCAGTTCATGGTTTTGAGAAAAAGTGTCCATTGAATGACGTGTATGCTGCCGTGTTCTATATTTTCCGAAAAGAGATTCACATTACAGAACTGAACATTTTATTTGCTATTTTTTTCAAAACCTTTTCCGTCTTTTTTTTCTCAACAAACTCAGGTATTTCTTAACATCGGTGAAATTTCCGGGAAAACGTGTTTCTTAACAATCTTAATGTCTTCAAGACCGGCTTCTACGCTTTCTGTCATTATAAGAATGATGTGATTTTTTCTTCAGACAACGGCTAATATTGAGATATTTCTTACCTCCAATATTTCGATGTCTATCAGTACATCTTCTTCAGGGAATTCCTAAGACTCCTGAGTAAAGGCTATTCACCCTGATAGCCTCATTCCCTGAAGAAGATGTCCTAATAGACATCGAAATATTGGCGGTAAAACCTATCTCAATATTAGCTGTTGACTGAAGAAAAAATCACATCTTTCTTATAACTTAACACAGCTGATGAAAGTCTTTTCTGTCATTATAAATTTATTTATATATACATTCCACACATACATACTTAAAGATTAATCTATTCTTTTGCTTATTTTATTCTTATTCTACATATTTCTATTTCAGGTGAAATGTTGCCGTTGTTTGCGCCGTTGTAGAATGTGTCTAACCGAATACTGGTGTCATTGTATGATGTTTCTATTCTACGTGATTTGCTGTGGAAGAAAACCTGTGTGCATTGCTCTCACTGCTCTTGCCGTTGGTGTTTTTCTTATCGTTGTTGTTCACGTCGCTTTTGACGTTACCAATAGTTAATCATGCACTAATCCAAAGCAACTGAACTGTTTCATTCAAAATAAAATATTTACTCCCATTCCCACTCTAGAATACAGGATACCTTCAAAATAGTTCCCTTTAATAAACTGACGTGGTCACGTAGCAGCCACTTGGCTTCAACGCGATGTCCTGCGTTTTGTGACGCCGTTAAGTGATTATTTAATTATCAGCGTCTTTAAGGATCAGAAAAAATAGCACATGGGCATTGGGACATGATCATCTTTGTTTTCTTTTAATATACTGTGAAGAACGATGCCAAAACCGCATACATTTAGGCCCAAAGTTGAATGTTTAGATAAATTACCCTTTAGAACGTTTTATAGTGAAGTTTGGAATTTTCCTCCCATGTGTATTACTATATAAAATAGACGTAGTTATGAAATAAGTGTATGTTAGATATATACATGTACCAAATAGTAAATGTTTTATCATCATATATATGAATAAATTTCAATAAAGACTAAATCAACATTAAAACCAGGTGATGAATACTGCGCAGTAGAGGTGACTGCTGACATTGTGAATTAATTAGCTGTATATTAAGTAAACTAAATGGTGGTTATATCTATCATGAAACGCTGAATAAATGTATTTATATTGTGGATCACTTGTTGCTTAAATTGTTTTATGCCGACTGGTGTTAAGTATTTGTTTCTGCACAATGCGTATTCTGTAGCGTCTCAAGACTTTATTTTTACCTTTAATTCTGAGTCTGAGTTCATGAGATTTTTTTTGTTTTTAGTAAGAAGTGAGCAAATCATTCTGAGTACTAATAATGATAATATGAGATTGGCAAACATGAAGTCTAACAGGGGACCTACATGTGACTTCTCACTTAATATAAGAAAATCTCGAAAAACATTATCATTAATTAAACGTAGGGAACTATTATACCATTATTATGTTTGGCATCATTGTATTAACGTTTCTGTCATGTTGCCTGGTACAAAATGCAATGTCACTGATAAAATGATCATTTTAATTAATAACCGAGTACGCACTTATATCTTTATGTGTGTGTTAATTGGTCAGGTAATGTGACAAGATGTGAGTTCATATGCAATCTACAACTCTGCTTGTTTGAGTCAAAATAGACAATTAATCAGTGATTTTACAAATAACAATTTGTAATATTATTTCAATATGTATCTATTTCCGTCATTGGCCATCTTAAGCGAAAATTGAGTCAAAGCTAAAAAAAAAACAATGATATTACGTTCCAGTTATCAAAATAATCATTCATAGTGACAATTGACAAAGACAGCTCTCTTGGCTGTATTGTGGGACTTAGGTCGCTGGGAGGGAGCCAACACATCATTGTTTTAATGTATCAGTTTTCGTGCCTGGTACAAAAGATAACGACACTGATTACCCAGTATGTTAGCTTTTAATATTTACCAAGTACGCACTTAACTTTTTGAGTGTTTATTGGATTTAATGATCAGGGAACACAGCCTTGTATCAACATTTCAGTTATCGTGTATGGTACAAAATGCAACAGCACTGATAATATTATCATATTAATATTTGCCGAGTATGCACTTAACTCACTTTGAGTGTTAATTTGATTACGGAATCAGCGAGAGAGTGAGAGAGAGAGAGAGAGAGAGAGAGAGAGAGTATAGTGATTTGAATCTATATTATGAAGTTCATTGTGGATAATCAACAGCATTAATTTCAGACCAAGTTATCCATCCGACCAGTTTATAAAACCCTCCGAATGGCGTAGTTTTGTATGACACAATTTAAGCGCGTAATAAAACAGTTTTTAAGTGAGTTGAGGGCCCATGAGGAAAACAAATATCAGTTTGTTAAATCCTCCAAATGACGTAGTTTTATAAGACACATCATTCTGTGAATGTTTCAGTCTTCGTGCATCGTACAGCATGCAACAGCACTGATTATGTTATCCTATATTAATATTTACCAAGTACGTACTTTTATCTTTCTTTTTGTGTAAATAGATGTTTGGCATGAGAGAGAGAGAGAGAGAGAGAGAGAGAGAGAGAATGAAAGAGAGTGAGACAGTGATTTTACTCTCAATAATGACAGTTCATTCTTGACAATCAACAACATAATTTACAGACCAAGTTATCCATCCACTCAGTTCGTAAAGTCCTTCAAATGACGTATTTTTGCATGACGCAATTTACGCGCTTAATAACACAGTATTCAAAATAGTTACCGATAAATAAAAATAAGTACTTTCAAATATCACATTTCAGGATATGTAAAATTATGTCTTTTGGTTTTTACTTAAGTCAAACTGTTAGAGACTTTATGGTGACATTTGGTCTGGTAATGTGACAAGATTACCCTAGGTACTAGATTTTAGTATTGCCACCTCGATCTTGATTTCATATATAACCTGACTCTAGCCACTCGAGACATACTGGGGTGTGGTCGGCAAAATTTTGCCTGAGGCGCTTCCATATTTGAAAGTCACATGTCTCGTACGTCCCAGATCTGTCCCGCCTGGAGCTGCCTCTCCCGCT
This sequence comes from Lingula anatina, assembly GCF_001039355.2. The sequence continues at coordinate 590,370 of NW_019773870.1, read as the reverse complement.
TTGGGCTGACGTCATCCCGTGCAGACGAGACAAAGAAGCAAAGTGGCTGACGCGGAGTTTGAAGTCTGAACTACGAATAACTGGCAATCGAAAATCAGTGCCAGAACATAAGCATCTTTCTGCTTTAAAAACTGATTTTTGGTGTAGAACCATTGCGCAGTCTTCATAGTGGTATCAGACAAACGGTGTAGCTGCCAAACTTTGCACACGGCAAACACGTGTATGGTGTTTATATCATCAGGAGCAAATGTTTTTGATGTGCAAAAAGTACAAAAAAAAAAAAAAAAACATCTAGTATATTCCTTTCCTTTAAAAAGATATTATTAGTTTTTCAAATCACATTTTAAATACAGTAAATACAATTAAATAAAGCCAAATTAAATATGTTTTACGTTTCAATTTGGACTTATGACATTCAACTGCAGATTCACTGTGCAGCAGTTCTTTTGACTGACGGATACTCAAGATTGCCGGTGTTCCATGAAAATCTGACTCCCCAAAAATGTGACTCCCCAGTCAGATTTTCATTATAAAATGTGACTCCCCAGTCAAATTTTCATGATGAAAATGTGAGTCCCCCCATGGAATTTTGACCCCCACCCCCCACAAAATTATAAATCTAATTTTATTTGAGTATTTGACTTTCATATTGTAGTATGCATAATGGAGGATACATTGGCATTTTTTGTTAGTTTGCAGGTGAAAATTTTAATGAGAAAATAAGAAAATAAAAAATGTGTATTTTACCACCCAATAACTCCCCTATGGAAAAGCTATTTATTTGATATTTGGTCATTATTTCAACATCTTTCCCCTAGTATACTTTATGAGAATATAGTGGAAATATATAGTCCATGAGCCAAGGGCCAAAAAATCCAATTTGGCTGCACCCCCCCGTCAGGCAAAGGTTTTATGATTGATTCTTGTAGTTTAGAACCTGAATTTTTCATTTCTGCTTGTTTCCGGCTTGAAAAAGTGTCCGTTTGTACCGGAAACAGGCCAAATCCAAGATGGCCGCCAGTAAATTCATGTGTCAACTGTAAATACAAAAATTGATTTAAAAGTTACTTAACAACTTAATATTATCGAAATTTGCACTGATCACAAGTACTTTGGCCTTCTTTGATTTTTCAGGCACTTTACATTTTTCAAGATGGCGACTGAATCCAAGATGGCGGCCATTTTCCTTACTTTTTGTGAAAAAATACAAATACCTAAATTTGAAATTTTTTTTTATCAACCAAAAATTAGGCATATTTCACATGTTTTGATGTATTTGAATAAGTTGAAGTCTATATTTTTAATTTTTACCAGTTAATTTATCACAAAATTGTACATTTGAACACAGATGGCTCTAATCCAAGATGGCCACCACATAAAATGGGCTTTTTGTTTTGATATGTCAACAAGCCTTTCTTAGTATAAAACATCTCAGACTACTTAATGGAGGATTTATTGCACAGGTCATGGTATGAAATGTATGACTGAATAATTTAAATTGTTTTGAGATTTTGTTCAGGGTATAAAAATCCAAAATGGCCGCCAATTTCTGGATCCAAAACATACATTATTTTGATTTGCATGTTGAAAAACATCAAATTGAATAATTAGCAAATTAAAGATATTTATTTTTTGATAAATTTATCTGTATTGCAATCTCATTTTCCTTCTTGGACACTTCATTCTGTCAAAAAGTGATTATTTTTGCTTCATTTGTCATGATTCCAAGTTGGCCATTGTTGAAAATGAACTGCAACTACCTGTGTGGACAATACCACGTTTGAGAACCTTACTAAACTGCGTACACAATATTTCTGTACTTTTTTGAACTCATTTTTAAATTACTTTTTATCCTAAATAACTTTTTCTTTAAATTATTTCAAAGAAACTTTCTCAGATTTTTACATTGCAATTAATATTCAAGATGGCTGCTATTACGTACATTAAATATGCTTATTTATCTGATTCATTACTTATAATATATATAGAGAGAGAAATTAAAGAAACATTATTTTAAAACCACTGTGACGTATATCTTTAATGTCTAGGCCTTTCTTGCTACTTTGACCATTCATATTTCCTTAAATTCATCATATTTTACTTGATTGCCATAAATCAATGACAACTACCAATGAAAAAGAGTTGATTATAGTGAGTTGATTATGAACGAAAGCTTTATGTCTTTCTAGATTTCAAATTGAATGTCTTTTTCATGCAATAATTCATCTACAGTATTGTTTAATACAGTTCAAATTTTTGGAAGGCTACAGAATTGAACAAATGTTCCCTTCTGATTTTTTGCCCATAAATTCTCTGTACGTAATGAAAAAAATCAAACTGCATTGAAAATGAATATAAAAGGCATAATGTACATGTTTTTTGATAAAACTATATATTGCAGACTCCTTTTTCCTATTTTGGTATGATTTCGAAGCTTTCTCTATTTAAAATATTTCAAATGTTTCAAATATGACAGGATATCCAAGATGGCAACCATACTACTATTAACTGTGAATTCTTACCATAAGCCATTCATGTAAATAAAAAAGTAAAAATAATCGAAATCAAATATTAATTCTAAAAAGTTATACATTTAATTAATTTGATTGAATTCCAGTCTCCTTTTGCTAGTAAGTAATGGCCAAAAACATCAATAAAGTCAAGATGGGGTGCCACTGCAAATGATTTTCAAATAATGGGGCTGGGACAATCATTACATCAAGTATTTCTTGAATACATCATTTTAAAAAGTTAAGCCTTTATTAAGAAGTTTAATTTTTTTATATTTTAAACCAGTTTCATGTCTACAATATTCAATATGGTCACCACTCAAGTTAAGAGTCTTATGCAGCAATGAATGTCTCAATTTGGTATCCATAGTCTTCTAACGTCGGATTCTCTCATGGCTCATCTTTTGCATGTTTTATAAGCAAGTTCTGTTTTAGAATCTACAAGCAAGGGAGGTGTTACAGGGTTTATGTCAGTATTTCATGGTGATTTTGCTTCAAAGTCTATTCATTTTGCTGTAGCGAGTTGTTGACTTCTTTTAGTCTTTCTTTGAGAGACAATTAGATTTA